>VUQK01021154.1:6996-20390 GCA_015106715.1 Bujurquina vittata | reverse complement strand
CTCTTCACTTTTCAGGGGGCAGGTCCTGTGGTGTTTTTCCACCTCTTGAGGCTGAGGCTGGTAATTCTGCACACCTGTTTCTTGTCCTGCAGCGATTAGCTCCTCATTTAAGGTCCAGGTTGTTCCCTTGGTCTTTGCCAGAAGACCAAGGCTGCAGCAAAATCTTTGTGTTTAGAGAATTCACTGATGCCTATGTCTCTGTTACTCAGAAAGCCCTGAGTCGCCTCAGCCTGCCTGCCCCCTTGGACCCGCTCAAGTATCTACCTCCCCCGGACCACCCTCCACACTCATTCATTCTACCTGCCACCTCTACGGACCATCCAAGCCCTTGCTGCCATTTTGTGCCCCTCCTGCCAGATTTTCACAGCCCGCGAAGCCAAGTAAGATCATTTCCTTTTGTTTGGACTAATCAGCTCAGGTCGTATTTTTGAGAGTCTCACTACCCACTGTCTTCTTCCCCAGTTTAGAGAGAGTGTTCCCTTTTCCCCTGGAGCCAGAGTCCCGTGAACGCCGATGATCCCTAGGCACCAACTACTTACTCTGCAAAACCCTTTGGTTAACTGAACCTCTACTGTGCTCAATAAATTGTCTTGCTGTCCCTCAAACCAACTTGCTTGCTTCTGCTCTTGGGTCCACCTTCCAGTACCATCCGCTAGCTGTGACAGGCAGTGTGTTTTGGCCAATGTTGTAAGGTTCTACAATGTCAGGACTGTACACAATGTACTGTACTATGTACAGTACACAATGAATAAAGTTTAGTGTTATGTCAAATAAATGACAGATAATATATTTTAGGGAATGAAAACTAACACTGGACAGAAATTGTGAAGCAAGGATTCATCCAATATGACAAAAACTCCTTAGATACAAAACCCAACTCTGGAAACAATATCCACAGCTGCTCACCAACATAGAACATGACGCTTTACCAACTACAATTTGATTATATTGATTGAAAGATAATTACAGAGAATTTTTATATGAGGGAGTCTTTGGTGGGGAAAGAGGGAGAAAAAGGACATTTTGTTGGCCCTAAAACTTAGTGTATTTATCCCATACATGTAGCTGCAACTGTAGCACGATCGTGGAAAGAAATTACCTATAAAAAGACACAGGCCTGCATTTTACTCACTTGGCAGAGGCAGAAGGTTTGATCGCATACAAAGTTTCAAAGCTTGCTGTCACCTGATCCTCTGTGTGTGTGTGCGCGTGCGTGCGCGCACCATGTATGTGTGTTCACATGGTAGTGGGGGGTCCTTAATGCCTTGGGGAAATGGTATAATAGGCACCAACCCACAACAGGGGCCAAACCTCACCAGCTCCTGGACAAAGTCACCTGCCTCAGCCATATTTGATTTCAAGGCCAATCTTTGATTTGATGGGCTCTAGGCAGATACAAAAAAGGCCAAGGAAGAGGACAGGGCTCTTCTGATTTGCTTTAAACCACTTGCCAAGTTTATATGATGCCTGGTAAATTTTCACAGAACAATATAAAATGAATGCAACAGGCAACCCCAAGACCTCTTGTCTGATCAGAGTTAGGGAGCTGGATGAAATAGAGGAAAGGAAAACAGAGTCCATGAAATATTTTTTATTAGTTTTTTTCTGGTCGATTTAATTATCCTATAAATGTAATTGCAAGTGCTTATAAACCTTTGTAAAGTTTTTAATTGCTATGAAAATGCATTTCCAATATGACTGAGTGTAGCTTAGTGGCCTATGCAGGGCAGATTGAAGAAGTGAAGTTGTTTGTTAAGATTTGAAAATATGTTTTTTAAAAAAAAGGTTACCAGGGTGGTTTTCTAGGAAATATGAGCTTGAGACTTCACAAAGAAGTCTGTAACTGTGACTGAGGAAATGACGCTCAATAAAACAGTTAATTTACAACAAGTACATCTGACATTCCAAGTGGATGACAGACAAATATTCATGGAAGAATCTTTGGTGTATGTGACAGCAGACTCCTCTGTCAAACTGTGGTTTCCACTGATTCAGTATACCATCCGTCAGCACTAAACTGCTGGGCAGTGGGGCACTGAATCAGTGCTGGAGGGCATCAGTCTTGGGAGTTGAGCCAGCTCAGAGATATATTGCCTCACAGAAAGCAGCAGACCATATCACAAACCCCTATTGTAGCAGTGTTACGTATATCCTCTGGCACTGACATCTTTTAAAAATCAATGACTTTCTTGACTAAATTCTAGTTTGACAGACAAAGCACTCACACACTGAATTTATATACTGTGTGCTCATGCCTCATCGCACCATTTAGCTGTGAACACATTTTTTACTAAGTATTTTGTTTAGATTAAGTATCTTTAAGTAGTTTGGGAGCATAAACAGATTTTGGTTGGCATGACCTGAAGTTCAGTAATCACACCCTCGGACCTTTCTTTGAGGACCTTTTTTTTCTTAATCTGCTGAGATTACCCATAATTCTCTTTGATCTTTTGTAATGCGCATAGAAAAAATACCAATTAAATGACAATAAAGAAATCTGCAGGATCTGTAAGAAGATCCTGCAACAAACATAAATGAATGTAGTCAATCCAAGTGGTGCTGCTGCAGGTCTGCATTAAGCTCCCACAATTATTTTTATTTTCTTGCCAGTTGCACAGATAACCCATATGGCCTATCATTTGCAATTGTGAAAACCACGGAGCCTTCAAGACAATCAGGGGTAAAAGTTCTTTAGTGCTCGCAGGCCTCCCAAAAAGTGGGCGTCACCTACTCTGCACAGAAGCGATTAATCTGAAAATGAAGCATAAAATTCTCTTTTCCTATCACCTAACACAATTATCATGTAAAATAATCAGATTTGGAAATGGCGATTTCCCAAGCTGGGCTGATTTTATCCTGTTCTTATTTCAAGCTACTCTTAATAAGTTTTTAAGACTTCAAGACTTTATTTGCCATTTGTACTCACACGCAAGGTTTGGGTACATTGGAATTTCTTTGGAGTAGGAGAGTGAAAAAAAATTATATTAAAAACATAAATAAAATAAAATAGAAATAAGACAATAAAAATAAATATATATATATATATATATATATACACACACACACACACACACACACACACACACACACACACACACAAAGAATATAATAAACAGTTACTCTCGTTGAAACACTGATGGATACTTATTAGCAGTTATTGCACAACACAGTGTAGTTGCATGTGTAGATTGGTCAGATATTGCACCAAGTGTTATTTTAATAAATAAGATGTTGCACATATGTGAGAGATATTGCACAGTGGATTTTTGGCTGTGAACAGTCCTTTACTCTTCCATAGTCTGACCTTGGCAGGAAAGAAGCTTTTCCAGAATCTGGTCCTGTGTGTGATGATGATGTCGGCTCTGCTCTTCTTCAGGCTGTATGTTGTGTGTTTGGGCCTGAGGAGAAAGTGGGCAGGGTGGTGTGGGTCTCTGATTATGTGCTGTGCCCTCTTTTTGCATCTTTGTTTGAAAATTGTGTCCACTGTTGGGAGTTTAGTCCTGATAATTTTTTCGGCAGTTTTTACAACTCTTTTTTTAGTTGAAAAGGCTTTTCAAGTAGAAAAACACTGTTGAAATCAGTGGCTGATGAAAGGTTAGGATATCAATTTAAAAAAAGGATCTTTGAAAAATATTCAGAAGTAATATATTGATCATTTTATTTAAATTGCAAATACAAACAATGGGTTAACATTAAAGTTACACTGAAGTAAATGTGGTTAGAATCAAAAATTATCAAGAAATTAAACTGTAAATTGCTCTAAAGAAAACACAGTAAGAGACAAGTTTTAAGCATGTGATAAGATGCTTATCCCACCTTTAGGGAAGAAATCACTGAGAAAAAAAAAGGAACACCATCAGTACATCCGCATGACATCTGTGGTAAATGAGAACTCATCTGTCAGCAGTCAGCGCTCTCTGAGCGACACAACCTCCCACCAACAACACACACCAAACTCTTTCTAAACAAACACAAACAAGACAGAAGAGATCCCTCGATCATTATCACACAGCTGTAAACACAGATGTGCTGAGAGCCATGTCATTTAACAGAAACAGACAAGGCTGAACAGGAAGTACAGTATGGCCTGAACACAACACATGCACACATGCGAGCACTGGTGTAGCCTATTAGAAGATGCAAAACTATAAAGATTTAAATGAAGGGAAACTGTGGAGAGAGATTCCAGATGTTTTGTCAGCTGCGAACATGGATTTGAGTACTACCGAGAAGCCAAGACAGCAACGGCTCCAAAAGCTTGACATGAAATTACGTAGCACAGTGGTGACATTTTTTGAATTCTTCGACTCTGCAAGAAATTTAATCCAATGCAGGAATGGTTCTTTCTGTCACAGACAACACAGCCATTGTCCTCTGAGGTTACAGACCCTTTCCTGAAAGACTGTCTGCCTGGTGGCCCCAGGCTAATCTGAGCTGGGCCGAGTGGAGGTCACAGGGCATATGCTTAGGCTGGTGGTCTGAGCACTGATCCTTCAGATCACTGCTTAGGTCAGATGGATCAATTTTCTTTAGATAACCTGACAAAAGTGCGTATTTTAAAAGCTACTAGTTTTTAGCACTTACATTTCAGATTAAGTAGACTACTGCTGGCTATGATGTAGCCTATCCTTAAATTAGCTGTGGCTACATTAAATATACATTTAATGTCTGAGCTGCCAAATTGACTGGTCCACATTTTCTTCACACAGAGATGAAGAACAAACATCATGCCGCTCGGGCTGAAATTAGCGCAAGCACACTGTTGACGGAGAAGGCTAATTCTAGCTGAGAAAGATGACCTGCTCCTCATCCTTCTCTGCTTTGTCTTTGTGGTAATCAAATCTGAATGTTTCACAGAATGAAGATTAAGCCCTCACTTCCTGCTCGGCTCACCAAAGTCAGCTGTCTGTTCAAATGCTGGGCCTGAGCTGATGTCGCTAATGAAGGCCAGATGTGGATTGCCGCAGCACACACATTTTCCTTCTTTGAAGAACTTGCGAGTTACTGCTTTTTTACAAACCAGCAGCCTGATCTGTGGTCCGCCATCAAATACCACTGTAGTCACTGGTAGTTCACACTGTATCGGGCTTGGAAGGAATCTGCTAGTTTAATACCTCATACTGTATGTATAAATACTATTTTCAATCCTGGGTTCAATTTCTTTACCAATAACCTTCCTATCAAGAAGGATCATTGTGAGGTTACAAGGGTAAGTCCAAGTTTGACCCAGAGAAGGAAATAAAGTGGGGTCCAAGATATTACACTTCATGTCTTTTGCAATTTATTAATTTTTTTGTAGTTATTTATCTATTTTAAAATGTTATCAGAGCAAAGGCTGAAATAGGAGAAACCATTTTTTTTAAAACCACACAACCCCCGTTACCTTCCCACTGGGGCTACTGTAAACATGAGCCATAATGCTCTTTCTTTCATGTCCTGTGCACACACTGAATAGCTTATCTCCAATAACACAGCATATCATTCCATGACTGGCTCACATCCCGTTATATAAGAACAGATCTGGATTCTCAAATTACACTGATTATAAGATAAAGCAATAAATGTACAGTAAATGTACAATATATCCTATCCTGACCTTTAGAAAACAGCACAGTTACTGGAAGAAAGACTCTAGCCCCACTAAAATGCAAACAGATCCCGCATGTGGATAGTCAAGGACCATGCATGTGCTACTGCCAAGTTCAAATATTAGCACAATGAAATGATACAAATATATTTAACAATGAATGCCATTTAAAATGTTTTTTCTTTCACTCCCACAACATGTCTGGCGAATACAGCGCAAAAAAAATGGGTCCAAACACAAACACTGGAAAAACTGAGCTGGTAATAAAACAGCCATGTTTTCTCTTTGTTTTCATTTTTTCCAGGCTATGTTTCCTCATCTTTTACATGAATTCCCAGCCATGACTAAAGAAGTCCCAAAACCAAGATGAACAGCAGAAAAGTCTGGTGTGCCCTGAGTGACTAAAGAGGTTCATGTAAATGAGTTTCACATGATGTCATTGGCAGGCCAGGTCCCAAATCCCCAAAGCCCTTCAGCTCCAAAGCAGAAAGAAGCCACTCATCTAACAGGTCTCTCAAGGGTGTCTGGTCATGCACATACCCTAAAGTGAAGACTAATTGTATTGTCCATGGATGGCAAACGCGCTCCATGTCATTATGTAGGACAGAAAAGCTACAAGGAGGCTCCTATGGAAACATATGAACACCAGAAGCTTGCCTTTCAGATCATCGGATCTCTCAAAAGAGTTTGGAGCAGTAATCAAAGCCAGACTGTAATCTGAATGTAATACAGTAAGCAGATTTTGCTTCCATATGTTCTTACAGGATCCAGATGTGAAAAGCTGGTAGTGACATAAATCGGTATGCAGTGAAGTGCTTATTTAAAGGGGAGAAAAAAGATAATTATCTAATTTAAAGGGGAAAAACATAAAGCACAGACTATCCAGTGACTTTTCGCTGAACTTGTTGGGGTTAGATGGAAGGTTGCACAGATCCAAAGAAGTATTCACAGTCAGAAATATACTTTTTTCACACCTGGATTAGTTTATGCCATCTCACCTTCAAGCTCAGATCTGTTGAAACATCAGCACTACGTGCTCACACTGACTCAGCGGTTCAAACATAATGCATTCTGTAACTTTATCCCTTTTAATTGGATAACCGCAGTCAACAATGTCAGCTTAAGGACAACAAATGAATAAATAAAAATAAAAACTCGACCAAATGCAACAATTTACCATATGGGAAAATACAAACACTGGCAGTAACTCAATGAAGAAACGTTTGACTGAATTAATAAAGTCATAAAATCAAGGTGGTTTGCATCTCTTTCAAGGACAAAATAATTATCTGATCCAGCATTAGAGTTCAGAAGTTCACAGATGCAGACAGCAGTCTTAGCCACATTAATACATTTGTAATGGAAAACTATTAATTGCATCTGTCTCTGAGCAGCATCTGCTTTCACACTTTACAAGAAGAAGCCCATCACAAAACTAAACTGGCAAAGACGATACTTGTGGGAAATTCTAAGAAGACAGATTTTCTTTTAAATATTACATCATAATCAGAGTATGACTCCTCTGCAGCCACGTAATGAGATACAGACCAACTGTGAAGCTTCCAGAACAGGATATTTAATTCTTCTTAATTTAGTTCTAAAACCATTTCAGCTAGGATTGAAAAAAAAAATACTGTTACTGTAGCTGCCAAAATATGCTTGTAAAAGATGCTTTGTTGCAACAAACTAACAAATGGAAAAAAAAAGCTGGGCAAAATAGGAAAAATAGAGAAAGGTGCACCACTGTTACTATGTTACAAATTACCTCCAGACACAGGCAGTACGAATGATGATTTAAAAGAAAACTGCATTAATGGCATTAGTTGCTAGGCAGAGTCATGTTTACATGGCTACTCATGTTGATGGTGTTGTTGGTCCTTTGGCTCTGGTGTTTTTTGTAAAAAAAACCAAAAAAGCCAGTCTTCGTTCTTGCTGTTTCAGTCTTTGGTATTTTATTTTCAGGCTTCTTCCTCTTCACGGTGAACTCTGCCTCGGTTCCCTTTCTTGTTCATGCAGACCTTTCAGTTGATCTACCTGTACACGGCATCACTGACTGTCATTTGGGCGTTTTGGAGAAGTGCACACAAGTGCATCTTTGTGGTCTCTGTGGTATTGGTTGAAATCCCATAATCCTTTGCTCTGTATAGCCAAAGAACTAAACAAAAGAACATAAACACGACCTATGAGTGAGAATTTCCTTGAACACAAAACAAAATTTTCTTCCAATTATATTTTGAGATTTTTTTATTTAAAAATTTGTCACTGAATAATGGGGGTGGGGGGTGTATTTCAATCTATGCCAAACTAGTAACTCTCAAGCTGAGAAGTGAATATGAACTGCTATATTTTAAACACATAATTCAGTGGATTATGAGCCACAGTTGGGCTGATAAAGGCAGGCACTAGGACCTGCAGCACACCACAGCCACACAGAGCCTGCAGCCTCTGAGAGCTTCTCTCTTACTTTCAGAACAATTTTCAAACAAGTGCAAGACTCGGAAAGGACTGTGTGAGATAATTCAAGGAAGAATTTGATCTCCCCCCCCCTCCTTGGCTTGCTCTGGAGCTGGACACAAACTGGAATATATTTCAGTAAGCGTGGGGAGTAGTACATCAGTGAGAGAAGATAGAGCTTTTTTTAAGAGGTACTGAACTATTTTACCACCTTCTACACTGCATGGATGTACTGTAGCCTAAAGATGTATCACATATGTTAGTATTGAATACTCTAGTGAGTAATGCACGAGTTCTCACCAATTTACAGAGAAAAAAAAAGGATTTTTGAAAGGTTTTCATGTTAGAGTAACTAGGTGTGGAGAACAGGTATTGCACAAGATAAACATTTACATGCAGCACTAGAACATTGTTTATGTGTCCTGCTTTTCCTATTTTACTGTAATATACCTGCTGAGCATTCTTAAGAAAAGGGTTTAGTGTTGAACATCAGACCCAACAGGGAGTTGATCATCTGCTTCATCCCCTCAGACACTGTTGAGGCTTAGCCTCATCAGGTTACAATGGCAGCGGTCAAACCTACACTCGTCTCCTTGGGCTAGGTAATGTTCTCAAAGCATTCCTGCAGACTTTGTGTATTTGCATGGTATGTTGGGTTGGAAACAAGGAGCTAGCTGCAGGGTAGTTTTCTCAAATTATGTGTACCACAGAGTTAAGACAAATTATTGCATTCTTGGCATAATAGCAGGTGATTAAACTGGAGACAACTTGCTATGCTATTTAGATGAAATTTACTTTTGGAAATTTAAGCAAAACTTTAACATATGGTTCATTTTGGACATATTCAAGCACTTATTTCCTCGCTCCTCTATTAAACCCATTCCTGAGAAATTCACTCAAACTTTTAGAAGCTTGCTGAGGTGGAGAGCTGAAAACTTTCCAGGTGAGGTATTTTGAGCTTATGGGCTGTAAAATAGTTTGCATTTGAGCTAAATAATGCATACAGGAACAGAGCAACTCGTCTACAGTTATCATCTGACATGAAAACCGAAGTGCAAAAATGTTGAGAAGTCTTCTTTTCACTCACACAGTGGGAGCAGTAGTGAGTTTACAAGGACAAATAGCTATGAAATCAGAGGGGGTTTTCTTAATAGGATGTTGGCCGCAGTGATGAACTGAATTACATTTTTTCATCACATCTGAAAAAGACAGCAAATAAAAACAGATGACTTTAGAGCGCTTTCCCCCCCTCAAGATCTTAATGCATTGCCAAACACTGATTTTCTGTCACTGGCAGATCATTGTCAATTTTATGCTCCACCATGAGGAGCAGACTTAGTCTTCCAATCTTTTGGAGTATCTTTGAAGCAGCAGGAGTGCAATTTAGTCAATAATGCTTTAAAAGAGGACTTGTTGCTGTGTTTTCTGACATAGGAGAGTGAGCAGAAAGTGCTCTTGGCAGTTGTGGTTAATAGGTTACTGCATAGAAAGCAAAAATATGAATACCATACAGCTCTTTGTTCCAGTGGGTTTTTTTTACTTTTAAACTGAGTAAGAATAAAATGCCCAAGCTCTCTTAAGTGGGCCACAGACACTAAACTGGCACATTTTGCAAAATGCCTAGTGAGGAACGTGATATTGGCAACACAGTTAAGTATGCTAATTATATGCTTTTTACATGTTGCCTGTTAGAATTATGGATTATGGGTTCTGCTAAGTAATTGTAATTTACAATTGTGTCCGAACTTTTAAACTAAGGTGCTTATCAAGGTGATGGACTTGATACTTTCCGATGGAGAAAGTTGCGCAGACTCTCCCTAGATGTTCCGTAAAGTTTCCAGATTTTGTCTGCATGTAATAACTTCCAACTCTAAATCACCTGCTGAATATTTTTCCCATTGATTTTTCAGTTGTTTGGGTGATAAATGGAAAACATGTCTATCACAGGCTGCAAGAGGAATTGAGACATTGTGCTTTTTTTTCATAAATGACAATTCAAAACCCAAGGATAATAAATAATATAATGTTATGTAAAAAAAAAGTGACCAAAAAGTTATTATCTTTGCTTCTTATCATTCTTTATACAACATGATATAAACAAAGTGTGTTTTTTTTAATGTGGCCAAAATATTTAACTTTTAGATTTATTTTTTTTTAAAGCAAAGTATCCAGTGGAAAATCTGCATGTCCGACATTTCTCACCCATTGTGGTGGATGATGCTGGGTTGAGTATCTCCCTTCTTTTTCCATTTAGTGGTGTGCAGCCCAAAAGTGTTCATCAGTGAAGCGCACCAGCTGTAATTCCTCATAGCTGAGGAATCTGTTGCACAGGTGGATGAACAGGGTTTAGCAGTCCAGATTCAAACTCTTGAGACAGGTTACAGATGCTTTACGGTCCATTTGAGTAGAAGCAGGGCGTAAACATTTCTGTTCATGCAAAAAAATATCTGAGCCAAGGCCACCTACTTATATGATCTTCTAGAAGTGCAGAAGGTGAAACAAACAGTGTCCACTGTAGAGAGCTGGTGCTATAAGCATAAAGATGCATTTACTGTGATTTTTGAGTTTTGCTATCAGGCAGCTTTAGATTGACAAGCGCTTGTCTGGTTCTCCTCAGCTCTCAGTATGGTTGCCAATTATATGACATACAGTCCTAGCTCGTTGATGTTTCAAAAAGAACCACTGGCAAAAAAAAAAAAGTTTCAGAGTTTGCATGTATGTCTGAAACACCAGTTTTATATCAAATGCACAAGAGTGAATAGTTTGTGCCAAATAACTGGAAGCACAGTGTGCAACAGATGCTGTTACAAGTTGTGATTGTGTACACTACGTCTGAATGTACACAGCTTCTGGCCACAAAATTAATAACAAACAGAATTCCCAAAGCACAAGATGCATAAAAACAACTTCTCATCCTTTTAATAATAAGTTTAACATTCACTGTGAAGGATAAATTAAAAGTTCACATTTCAGTTTACTTAAACTTTGGAACTTCAGAGTAGAGCTGGTCAATTTGGCTATCTTGTTTACCAATGTATCCTTACTCTACTTCATACTTTACCATTGAAAACTTCCCTGGTTCCTAGAGTACAGGGGGTGGAAAACTTTGTATTTGACACACTAAGCAACTGAAACAGGCTTTAAAAAGCATGGCACAGGGGCTCATCAGTAAAGCTTGTCTCTGGATGTGCAGTTGCATGTATATAGCTACAGTTCTGTTAACTTTAACAAGTTTAACAAGTGTTTTACGCCATAGTAGTGCTGCTTACTGTATAACTATTTTTAGACTAGTTCCTTAACATTGTATGTAACCTTGTTAACATGCACAAAACACATATTTCCAGAGTCCTCATCTTCTTCTGTCCCCCAAAAGAGCACAACGGTAATTGTGTCCAATAACCAAAGCCTGCATTACTCCTCCCCTCACTGGCATCAACCTGATTGGCAACCTTTCATATATAATTGCATCAGCATCTATCCTTCCACGCAGACATGTCTCATCATCTTTTGTAGCCTCAGGCACAGTTCAACACACAGTACCCACATACAAAACACAGAAAAACATAGGGTATTGTTAAAAACCTTCTGCACAACTGCAGACAATTATTTCTCTTAATTACTCAGCAGGAGCTGCTCAGTTTGATATCACATTGAGAACACAAAGTTCACTGTGGTTAGAGGCAGTGCATTAAAATGACACATTTTAAAAAAAAAAGCTGTCTGAGACATGTCTCTGCCAAGGCTGAAAAATCCCTCCACGATATGAATGAATTGAGTCCCTGGATTAGTTTGTAATATTTTCCTGAGAACATCAAGACAATGTTTTCTAGATTTTCCTGTTTCAGTTTGTTACGTATTTGTAAAGATGTAAATTGTCCAGCTCAGTCGATCTGTCTCTTGCACAACGTCTGAATGGAAATCAAGCCAGTCACACATTGTTCACCTCCCTGGTGGAGTTAAAGTAAAAGTATATATGTGTGAATGGGAGCAGCAGCTAAAACAGGCCTGTGCCTGTGATTAAGCTGTATTGCCTCTCTCCAGTGAAGTGCCCCTGCAAGCAGAAGTGCCTCATCATCTGAGAGCACAAGTTACAATAAGGCCACACACACCGTTTTTGAACTGTGATTCACTCTCTTCATCCAGCACAGCAACTACAACTCAACCCCATAACCTAACAATCCATCAGTGACTTCAGCTCTTTCACATACAGTCTACTCTAAATTAACAGCAACAGAAAAGGAAAATATTCTATTATGATGCGATTAACTTGAGAATGCTTTTCAGAATATTTAATTGTTTATTTAAAAAGTCTTTCAAAACTAAATTGACACCGATGATTGTCGATTTCCACCCTCTGCCAAAGTGGCAAACTGTTAACACAGATTCTGGCAGCGCTGCATTTTCATGCTTGTATTTTGCCTGAGTCATCAGGTAAGGACTAATTGTGTGAAGGAAAATTCCTTTTGATTCGAGCCAGTAAAAACAAACAAGGCAAAAGCCCAGAAGACCACTAAAAGAGACCACATGCAAACAGTCAAATTTGCTTGAAAAATAAACCGTCAAACACAGCAACACGCGTGCATTTTTACATACACACTGCAGCTTTTTTGATGTTCCTTTATTTATGCTGCATAAAAGCAGGGGTGAATTTATTTAGAAAGGCTGTAACCATAATATAGGGATTCAGAAAATTGCTGTGACGAAATCAGTGGCTACAGTAAAAAAGGGCCGCAAAGGTGTAAGAGTGACTGCAAGAAGCTGTTTGATTGGCCATAAAGGTGCAGATATATCACATGCTCACTGAAGCGAAACTTTAAACAATCACTTTAGTTTACCACAAAATGGCAAAGCAAAGATGGAAACAAAAGCCAGAAAAGAAAATCGGGTCCCTTTTTCCACAAGGCGACAAAACAACAGGGATAGCTCAGAACTTCCTAATGCTTGTTACGCAAAAGACTGAAATACAGCACACTGCAAATGCACACCTTCATGTACAATAACCCGCTATGAGCCTGGCCTATCAGCCTCCTAAAAAGTCTGTTAAACACAGAAGTCAAGTCACTGCAACACTGCAGACCACAACTCAAAATATCACAACACAGGGACGGCTGGATTCCTTTAATACCAAAAATATATTGTGGGTAACTTTTTCAGACAAACATGACTGCTAAAAGTTAAGAATGCAATCTGATACTTGAATTGGCCCTTTCTAGTAATGGTGCTGACAGACACAAACAGCAACGGTTTCAGAGGGGCTCTTATTGTGGACTAAATGATTTTTCAGCCAAAAAAAAAAAAAAATCAAAAAAGGGAAATAAAAATTTACTTGTCACTTAACTTTAAAAAAAAAGCA
>VUQK01021151.1:92281-106901 GCA_015106715.1 Bujurquina vittata | reverse complement strand
GTTATGTACATAGGACCAATGCAGATCTCTAAATCACACCTTATTAGATTGATAGTGATCATTTTTGCATATAATCCAGAAGAGTTACACTTATATATCATGCATTTAATGTGTCCCAGAGTGCTTTTTCCTTCCACTAATGGGCTTGATCAAATCGCAAAAAAGCACACAAAAAAACACAATCCAGATGTTTTATCGATCAGCTGCTAAAAGCATTTCCAATATTGGAATATCAGCCACCTTTAGCTTTTTTTTGAAGTCCTTTCACAGCTTCACTGGTGCTGAAAACTAATGATTGACTATGGCTTTGTGAATACAAACAGGACTGCAACTATTGATTATTTCAGTAATAGGGTATTCTGCCGATTATTCCATGAATTAATCAAGTAGTCGGATAAGAAATAATTTTTCGTATTAACAATTCATCTGCATATTTTAACTTCCGTACTGCAGATGTTCCTTCCTTTGTGGATGGAGCAGCTACAAAGTTGTCATTTCTTCATGTTGGTGATCAGTGACCTCACTGTCTCAGTAACGGCTCCGCCCCTTTGCGCTGCAGACAGACTGCACGTGAAACAGCTGCTGCTGCTGGTTTTGTTAAAAAAAATTGTTGGCTGCATAAGTTTAATGCTGTAATGCTTTTTATTCTCAAGAATTCTCCTAAATATGTTTCTACTGCGGGTCTATTTTTAGTCGGTAATCAGAAATTAAAGCATAAAAAACATTTTGATGGAGCCCCTTGGTACTGAGGGGTGGAGAGGGGGGGCTTCCAGGACAGAACTAATGCTAATGCTAATGATAGCCCCCGCTAGCAAACTGGTTACAGCGATCCTTTCTGGTGGCTACAGCTGAGGCAAAGAAAAAAAATAACAGCTGACAGCCTCTCATAGCGACACACGCACGCGGGCGCACACACGCACACTCACAGCACAGAGCAGCGGGGCGTGGGAAAACTCGTAAGCCATCCACTCAGTGTCGTTTTTTCCAAGTCAAGCGCGCTCACGACTGTAGTGAGATCACGGCTGCAATGGGAATGCACCTGCCCGTGCTCTCTGGTAGACTTCAAATTGCGATTAAATGATACAGGCGCAAGCGGCGTGATAGCAGCAACCTAGCAGGGACGGCGCGCGCTCCTGTTTGCTAAATGCAGTGAGAGCAGAGATCCCAAAATGATGCGGTGAAATCCTCAGCCCGGCGCAAGGGCGTCTCAGCAAGGCGGCACGCCTTGCGATCAACCGCTATCTAGAACACTGGTCCTGATCCAAGACCTGAGAGATGGATCTGACCCTTCAGTGTGTCCATCTACTGTTCACTGAAGCCTCATCAGAAATGGTGTCAGTGGATGGGCAGCTGTCAAGAAGCCATTCCTAAGGCTAAGAATTATGAACGCAAAAATGTACCATCAACATTGAAGCATTGTAGGATCATCTTGACAGAGAACCGACCAAAGGCCTGGAGAACTATTCTTGAAGACTGCTTACAGAAATGACAGGAAAGCTGCCTCAGAGAGTTTAGGCTGTGCTGAAGAATAAAGGTGGCCACACCACATACTGACATCACTATGTGGTGTGGTCCTAATGTATAATCCACATTAGGATTATACAAACTCAGTTTTTGTCTTTATATACTGTGTTTCCATGTATGTTTTTAAATGTAAATCACTCTGTCTATTTCACATTTTCCAAGGGAAATGTAAAGAAATGAGAAGTGGCACTAGACTTTTGCACAGTACTGAATTTCACTAGAAAGCATTTTTTGGGGGGAGAAATGTTGCTTAATCCGGCAGCAAATTTGCTAAGTTGACACCAATTAAGTGAACTAAATAATGATGATCACCGCTGTGCGTAAATGAGATGTCAGGCATTCAAGCTGCAATGTTTGTATTTCCACATATTAAAAAAAAAATAAGAAAGCAACATTCGATTTAAGTCCAGCTGTGAAGTATCACTTTAGGTGGCTTTGGTTTGGCAGTATTTAAAGGGCCCAGAGAATATTACAGTCTCATGTGTTTTAGATAGAAATGTGTCTGCATTACTTTTTAACATTTTTCTTTTTTGTTTGTCATCCTTTTAGCGAGACATCACTAAAAAACTTGGAAGCCCCAAACAACCCAGCAATCCATTCCTGGAAATGGTGAAGTTCCTGTTGGAGAGGATCGCTCCTGTACACATCGACACAGAGTCCATCAGGTACTACGTGTGCTAGGATTAAAACATCCAATAAATCAAAAAGAATGCAAATAAGTCATATCTGATTGCATTATGCAGAAATGTACATAGATGATGTCTTCCTTTTAATCTCTACCATCGTCTATCAGTGCTCTGATAAAACAGGTAAACAAATCTATAGATGGAACAGCTGATGATGAGGAGGAGGGTGTTCCTACTGAAGAGGCCATCAGAGCAGGGCTGGAACTGCTAAAGGTAAAGATTAGTAATAAACACAAACGTCTGTTATGTTATCTGCAAATTGAGATGATGACTACTTCGCTGTAAGCTGCTTCATTATCTTGTGTGGGTGCGCCATTTAACAAAAATAGAATACCTGCAGGAATAAATCTAAATTATAGGCTCTGCACTCAGTCAGTCACTTCTGCTTCTGTCGAGTCAATTGCTACCTGCAAGTCTAGTAATTAGTGAGATAGATAAATAAAGTGGTGGTGTTGTTGTTATTGTTGGGTGAAATTGAATGATAAGAAAAAAGAAACACTCAGTGAAGGATCATGTCTGTCCTGCAGTTATGCTTTAGATGTAGGGCTGTCAGCAGTAGCCTTTATAGTAACACCAACACAACAAATTATTAATGAGTAAAACACTTCCCACTTCTACAAGTTTGCTTAAAATATCACTAATGCCTCTTTTTTTATGACAGTTTAAGATGGAAAAGCATTGATTGTGCTTGATGCAGCTATTTGACCCATCTTTGATCACTCGCAGGTGCTGTCATTCACACATCCAGTGTCATTCCACTCTGCGGAGACATTTGAGTCTCTGCTGGGCTGCCTGAAAATGGATGACGAGAAGGTGGCAGAGGCGGCACTGCAGATCTTCAAGAACACGGGAAGCAAGATGGAGGAGAGTTTTCCTCACATCAAATCGTGAGTGTCATAAACCAAATGATGCGTTCACTGACTTGTTGTAACTGCCTTGTGACTGTGTACTTTGCAGTGACACTGGAATTCAGTGATATGTTATTTATACACTTACAAAGGATACACTGCTTTCTGCGTGAGTTATGGCAACTTTCTGCTATATTTAATTTTTTTAATGGTGTTCTCCCCATCTGCTCCCCCAAGTGTTTTACTACCGGTACTACAGGCCAAAGCCAAGAGAGGCCCTCCCCGTCAGGCTAAATATGCCATTCACTGCATCAATGCCATGTTCAGCAACAGAGACACACACTTTGCCCAAATCTTTGAGGTCAGTCAGCCAATCATTTTTATACATATGAATAAAAAAAAACAACAACTTTTGAATCAATACCTGAATCACTTAAATGGGACTTGTTATTGTTTTCTTTATTTTCTGTTATATATATATACTGTTACATCGGTGGATGCTCACACTGTGTAATAATACCTTTTGAGTCAAAAGCTCAGGCTTCACACTGCTCTAAATACTAGGTGTCAGTTTTTTTCTAGTCCTCATTCTGTATGTTATCAAAGAGGATGGATATCCCTAATGCAGTCTTCTTGGGTATCCAAAGTTTCACCCACTTGCGGTTTAAACCTTTTGTTTGTGAGGGGCAGCCAATCAGAAGCAATGTGATAGAAGGAAAGGGAAGCATCCTTCTTTTATCATATTGTAAATAAATGTAAATAAAGCACATCAACATCAACTCAGTATTCACTACATAAATTAAATCCTGAGAATGAAACACTGAATCTTCTTTCTTATATAGTAATGCTAAACATGCTTATGTCTCTCTTTGGATTAAACAGTCAGTGACATGCTGTGTTTTCCTTCAGCCTCTGCACAAAGGTCTGGACACTGCTAACCTGGAGCAGCTTATCACTCCATTAACCACCCTGGGTCATCTGGCCCAGCTGGCCCCAGAACAGTTTGCTGCACCTCTCAAATCTCTAGTCGCCAACTTCATTGTGAAGGATCTGCTCATGAACGACAGGGTACATGCACATCATATGCATACACGTCCACTCTTCTTGTTGTTCAGAAAATATCGAGATTTTAGGTTCTGAGATCATCTTTTAAAGTATATAGAAAATGTGTTTGTCAGTCTTTCCTTTAATATTAGTATTCTAATTATGTTATTTGTAGATCCCAGGCAAGAAAACAACCAAACTTTGGGTTCCTGATGATGAAGTGTCCCCAGAGACAATGGCCAAGGTCAGCAGTGAACTTTTGTATATCTCCAAAAGCTCCATCTACCTGCTGTGTTTTTGTCTTTTTATTTCATCTGAAGATCACTTTGAGACAGAATTCTTCTAATTATTATGTCACACTCTTGCCTTTATTTTTTAATATAGTACCTCCAGGGATGTACCAATTTATTGACTATACAGTTTTTCATCTTCTTCCATTCAGATCCAGGGCATCAAGTTGATGGTGAGGTGGTTATTAGGAGTGAAGAACAACCAGAGCAAATCAGGCAACTCCACCCTGAGGATGCTGACTGCTATCTTACACAGCGACGGAGACTTAACAGAACAGGGCAAGATGGGGTAAACAGAAAAATAAATAAATTATAGTTTATTGTAATTGTGTGTGTGTGTGTGTGTGTGTCAGCTCCTTGAGCAGCTCAAAGAAAGCTTTGTCTTCAGATTATATATTTATATCATGTAATTTTCAGTGAAGCGCTCACTTTTAATGGGTATTCCGGACCTTTGGGGGCTTTGATCGTAAGGACACTTGTAGATAAATAAATCTGTTTCCTCTTGTCTCTCTCTAGCAAACCAGACATGTCAAGGCTGCGGCTGGCAGCAGCATGCGCCCTGCTGAAGCTGGCACAGGAGCCTTGCTATCATGAAATCATCACGTTGGAGCAATATCAGCTGTGTTCTCTCGTCATTAACGTAAGAACCGTCATATTTCCCCACCTCTATGCAAAGCTCATTCTCATTTTTGGGCTCAGCACATCTTTATTCCACCTCTGCAGAGCCCTCTGCTTCTCTGCGCTATACTTCTACCCTGCTCCTTCATCCTCCACCTCATCACATTTCCTGTTCTCCGTATCGTCTTCGTTGCTGTCTAGGATGAGTGCTACCAGGTGCGACAGTGTTTTTCCCAGAAGCTTCACCGGGGCCTGTGCCGTCTCCGTCTACCGTTGGAATACATGGCAGTGTTCGCTCTGTGTGCCAAGGATCCTGTTAAGGAGAGGAGGGCTCACGCTCGCCAGTGTCTGGTGAAAAATGTCAACATACGCCGAGAGTACCTCAAACAGCACGCTGCCCTCAGCGGTAAAGAAACAAAACAAGATCTGGCCATTTTAGATGGCATTCAAGGAAGGTACTATTGGTGTTATAATCACCTTGTGTGTTCCCACAGACAAGCTGTTCTCTCTGCTGCCGGAGTATGTGGTGCCCTACACCATCCACCTTCTGGCACACGACCCAGACTATGTCAAAGTACAAGACATCGAGCAGCTAAAGGAAATTAAAGAGTAAGTTGAAAAATGAGATGGATGTTTAATCTGATGTGTGTGTTTTTAGTCACATTAGGGGGAAATGCAGTCCCAAATCATAGCAGCTTTTTATAGTTGCTTTGTTACTGCTATTATTGATAAATCCTACCTTCAATGTCAAACTGTCTGTCTTCATTAGGGCTCTGTGGTTTGTCCTTGAGATTATCATGGCCAAAAATGAGAACAACAGCCACGCCTTCATAAGAAAAATGGTGGAAAACATCAAGCAGACAAAAGATGCTCAGGCTCCCAGCGATCCCAAAACTAACGAGGTACTGGTTACATGCACCGCTAATATGAAGAGTAACTACCGGCCCCAAGTTTTAGCTGCCATCATCAGTGCTACCGTGCCAACTGTGTTTGATGTTCGTTTTTCTCTTGTGCAGAAACTCTACACAGTGTGTGACGTTGCCATGCACATCATCATGTCAAAGAGCACCACTTACAGCCTGGAGTCTCCAAAAGACCCCGTGCTGCCAACGCGCTTCTTTACCAAACCAGACAAGGTCGGTGTCTGCACCCCAAAACTTTTTCCTGAGATAGAAATACTCAAAACATTTTTGTCTTTCGCATTGTAATAAACGACAGCCCTTTTTAGTGTTTGCAGATTCTTAAGCATACACACCAGAAAGTAGTAGCCTTTTCTCAAGTGTTCTATAAACATGCCCTTGTTTGAAGAGAAATGATAAAAAAAAATAAATGTAAAAAAATTGGAACGTTTTGTCTAATGAGATTGCCGTGAGAGTTCAGCTTGTGCCTCAGCTTTGTGGTAATTGCTGCTGTTTTCTCTACATAAATAAATTCTGATATATGCCGCATCTCTCTTTCAGAACTTCAGCAACACAAAAAATTATCTCCCAGCAGAGATGAAGGCATTCTTCACACCAGGAAAGGTACGCTTGAGCTTTAAAGTGGTAATGTTGGCTCACTCGTGATGTATTTGAGTTTTGTTGGCTGGAACACACAGCTCCAGCTCATAGCTCGGCTCTGACCACCACTCCTTCCTCTTCAAGCCCAAGTCGGCTAATGTTTTAGGGGCAGTGAACAAGCCATTGTCATCAGCAGGCAAACAGCTCCAGAGTAAATCTTCTCGTATGGAGACCACCAGTAACGACTCCTCGTCCAACCCGGGCTCTCCCCAACGCAGCAAGAGCAGGTATGAGATATAACACTAGTTCATTTAATGCCAACAGTATTTAAAGACTCTAAACAGCTCCATACATTCAGGTATTCTCACAGTTCACACAGTATTCCCATATTTAACCAGGTGCCTTTTGTAGTGCAGTAGATAACTTACCATTAAAGGATACAAGTACCAAAATTGGCACATATACTTTTTATAATGTTTTTATAAAGCCCAAATGCCCATTTTCAAGATGCTCGTTGACAAAGGCAGAAAATAAGATTTTTAAAAAAATTTTTTTACTTGCACTGGTACACCCCACTACTACTGTGGGGTGCAGTGCTGCAAGCAGTAGTATTTGTTTCAGTAAAATCTCCTGGATAAACCTCTTACTCGTTACCCAGTTCTCACCTTTGACCCCCGAAAAGCTTGTCTATGGTGATTCAGGATTTAGAGCGCATTGTCTACTGTTCAGAGGGTTGGTGGTTCAATCCTTGGCTCCTGAATCTGTATGTCAAAGTTTTCTCGGCCAGATACTGAACCCTAAATACCCCTGAAACATCCATCTGGGTTTGTATGTGTGCATGAGCGTTATAAATGTCTGTGGGTGCAGCTTGAAGTGCAAAAAATGCTGGAAAGACTGAGGATCCGCTGATGGAAAAACTAATTTATAAGTTCCTACAGAAGATTATACACTACTGCGAAACTCAGCTTGCTGACTAAATAACTTGATTGGGCAATTAGATTAGTTACATGAGCTATCCAGTAAAAAAGATAACTGGGCAGTCTCCTCACAGCCAGAAGGTTCTGGTTTCGAACCTGTCCAGAGACCTGCTTGTCAGGTTAACTGGTGATTCTGAAGTGGTTGTTAGTGTGACTGCAAACGCCGGCCCAGGGGGGTACCCTGCCTCTCACCAGTGTCTGGGATATGTTCCGTGAATTGGATAAACATCCCAGCATGAGAGAGAGAGCTGAGCCAAAGGAGAAGCAGCCTTAATGCAACAAATATTTGAAATTTGTTGGAATCAGGATGAATAAACTGGCACTCTCAATTTCTGAGCCAGTGCCATCGAATGGGTAAAAGAGTAATCCCTCGACCTTCACAGCACGGTGCAGCTGTCAGACCATTGGAGCCACATGTAACATGCATCATTGCAATTATCTCTGAAGATGTTTTTAAGCTTTAAATTTGACTTATTTGTGGTGAAAAGCATATAAATCCAGAGTAAAACATTCATATTTATCCAGTTGTTGAAATTTAGTAGTAAAACTGTTGTTTTATAAGATGTAGGTGATGGCTGCTTGTGTGCATTTTTGAAAGATTGTTTCAGTTATCTGCTCCAGTATTGTGTCATTTTTTACACCCCAGTTTGTTACTTTTGTTTTGCTTGTTTGTTTTTTGTTTGTTTTTAAAAAGTATTTAAATAAATAATTATAGTGACAAGTAATAATTGTTATTTTTCAGGCATGACAGCACAGAGATGGATCACAGTGAAAACGAGGACATCAGCTTAAAGAGAGCAGACAGCGTCGACAAGGTACCAAAGTCTCCTTTCAGCTTCGTCTTTGTGTAAAAATGAACATCGACGTGGCTGTCACGGCTTCACTGTGGAAAAATGAGTGTTGCGAAACTTATAAGAATTGGTACCTTTACATTTTCACAACTTTATCTGAGATTTAAATTTCTGTAATTTTATGAATTTATTTTAGTAGCACAAGACAGAGAGAGGATGTTGCAGACTCTTGGAGACTGTTTTTTTTTAAAAGTAAAACATAAGCAAATAAGCAAAAACGTAATTCAGAATTACACTGAAGCTCACAGAAAGTAGTAAAGAATGCGCTGCTATGATGCAGCCGAGTGCTGCCTGTCGTAAATCCCCCTGTCTGTTTTATGATTCAACTGTGCAAACAGCAGCTGGCCTGGAGTCCAGACTGGATTAACATGTACACATTGTGTAAACGATCATTAATGACTTGAATGCATGATTTCGCGTGCCTCAGAAATGTTTTTTTTTTTTTTTTTATAAAGTAATGGTCTCTTCTGTGGTCAGCACTGTTGCCTCACAGCAAGAAGGTCCTGGGTTTCAATCCACCATCTGGCTGGGACCTTTCTGTGTGGCGTTTGCATGTTCTCCTCGTGTTTGCATGGGTTTTCTCCGGGTACTCCGGTTTCCATCCACAGTCCAAAGACATACATTTAGTGGGGTTAAGTGGTGATTCTAAATTTCCCAAAGCTGTGAAAGGTTGTCTGTCTCTCTGTTCCCTGCTTTCACTTGGAAACAAAGGCAAAAACAAAAAAAAGGAGTAAACACTGTGTTTGTGTACAGGATATTGAAAAGCCCCGGGGGCGCAAGCGGGGCGTCACCTCCGGTGATGACCAGGAGAGCAAACCAAAGCGTGGCCGTAAGAAGGCAGCTGCCAACACAACTTCTACAGGCGACTCAGAGGACCCGTGGGATGAAGACAATCGGCCGGAGGACGAACAAAACAGCCCCCCCAAGAAAGGTCGCAGGGGCCGCCCCCCAAAGTCTGCTACTCCCAGCCAGGACGCGCCTTCCAAGGGCAGAAGGGGGCGAAAGAAGGCAGCTCCTCCACCAGAGGAGGATGAGGAGGAAGAGGAGGAGGACGAGGAGAGGGTTGAGGAGGAAGTAGAGGATGAAGACGAAGAGGATGACAGGAGCAGTGAAAATATGGAGGTGAAGACCAGGGGAGGAAGGCAAGCCAGGGCACCACGACGATCGCAAGGGTACGAAATAGCTTGTGCATGCAGAAGAGCGGGATCTGCCTCTCCTGCAACAGTTCTGTCAGCAGGATGCATTTTTCATGGAAGTCATTTTCTGTTTGTCTTCATTCAACAGATCTGAGTTGGCAGAGTCCACGCCACAGAAGAGGAGAGGACGTCCACCCAAATCAGCTCAGCCAGCTGCTAAGAAACCGACGTAAGATGCACACTAGCTTCTTTTTTTATTTATTTTTGCATCCTGCAGATGTGTGTGCACATTTAGGACCATCCGACCTGTAGCAACTGTGCCGGTCCTCTGAGAGCACATTAACTAATAATTGACAGCTAAGATATTCCTATTGTGTCCGTGGTATCCAGGCGCGGTGGTCGATGGAAGGCAGCTGCCACTAAGGATGATTCTGAGGAAGAGGAAGAAGAGGAGGAGGAGGAGGAGCAAGAGGAGGAGGACGAGCCAACACCGAAGGTACTGGTTTTGGTGTTTTCATAACCATTTCTGTGCCTTAAAATGACTTAAGTATTATAAAGGAGTTCATGTGCTCAGCTATTTGTTAATTTTTCTTTCTCTTTTTTTTCTTGTTCCAAGGGTCGCAAGAAGGCAGCTGGGCGAAGAAGATGAACTAAAAAAAAAGAAAGCAAAACAAAAGAAGACGGCACGTCTCCTCTAAAGTCACAGAGGAATGATGCAAGAAAGAAAATATGGACACTGAACTTTTTAAAACTTTTCATAAGCCGACGCTCCTACTGTTTCACAGAATTTACACACCTGCATATTCCACGTGCACACTACATCAATACATCCGCATCGTCAGCTGTGGGTTGTTGCTTTGTGCTGCATTGTGATGATGTTCGCCACATTAGGTAGAAATGATTTTAACAAGAAAAACAAAGGAAAAAAAATAGATGACTCTTGTAAATAGTCTCTTATGTCTGTTTCATGTTCTGTTGTTGTGTTTGACGCTGACTGGGGGGATGCTGTAAAGCCGTTACCTGCCGATATTATTAAAATGCTCCCAAAAAGCAGTATTGCTTATAAAACTTCCCTCTGTGTCCTACTTTTTAAAAACTGAATGAGATTAACAGTTACCTTTTTGTTTGTGTGTGTGTGTGTGTGTGTGTGAGAGAGAGAGACGTGTGAATTTGCTTTAAAAAATACAACATGCTCTTTTGTTTACAGCCATGTATATTAATACCCCCTTTTTGTTCTTTTTTTACGCACCATGTATTGAAAAATGTCAGAACCCTGTCCAACTGTAGAGTTGCTTCCAAAAATGATTGTAGTGCACGTCTCTTTATTTTTTTAGGTTTGTACTTGCTGATAGCAGGAAGTCACGAGCGGCTGTGTTGTAGTTTTTGTCACTGCTGATAAACTTGGCTTCACATCCACCCAGTCAGACCCTGATCTGTTGTATCAATATAATTCTCTATAAAACCCTGACATGTTCATTTTCTCTTTATTCTCACCTTGAAGTTTTGTGTGCAGTGGTTTGTGCCTTGTCAGCACGATTAGCTCTGATGCTGGATAGTATTGTGAACAGAAATATTTTTAGCTTTTTGGGGTGTTTGAAAAGGTTGAGCCTGTTACGGTGAGCCCTAAAGGTCCAGAATCAGAACCTTTGATGGGTCAGAGCTGTTTTTGCATCCTGAGGGAGACCTCCTCAGTATTAGCCAGATGTTTTTAATGTTATGGTGTTTTTCTATTAAACAGATTGTTGGCCCAGGGAAACACACAGAAATGAGAAATTTACTGACTTCCCAGTTCATTATAAATTGCCACTTGTATAAACACTTATATAAACACAAAGCGTGATTTTCCTGCAGTGGTGAGACCAAAAAAAAAAGCTGCTCTTTAAAAGCTGGTCATAGTTTGTTTTGTTTTTTAATAGTTTGGAATGCAACTTTTGTGGCACCTGAAGCAGAAATTAGCAGCTTGTGTGTAAATGTGATTTATTTATTTCTATGAACTGGAATTCACTACATAAAACGCTGCTGCTCTAAAACCAATCTAGGGAACATTCCATCATCACAAAGACTTAAATTTCTGTCCTTTCAGGAAGCAGAAGCCTCTGTGAATCACTGTGTTGGTATCCTTGTCACAGCATGAGAAGGTACCTGCAGCCCATTCAGGGTGCACAGGCAGTCCAGCTCCTCCAGTCGTACATCCATATGTGCTGTCACAGTAAAGGTTGCTGTGTCCCAGCACAGTGTGGAGGAGCATCTATGATAAGGATCCTCACATCCAGGCCTCCAGAGCTGGTGTCCTGCAGGTTTTAGATCCAACACACCTGAATCAAATGGTGGAATCACCTCTTCGGTATGCAGTCAAGTTCTCCAGGGTCCTGCTAATGTCTATATTTAAATCAGGTGTGTTGAAGCAGAGACGCATCTAAACCCTGCAGGACACCGGCTCTGGAGGCCTGGATGTGAGGATCCCTGGTCCAGGAGATGGGCCCTTACGTGAGAAGAGTTGGACAAGGCCATAGAAGGGCACCAACGCAGCAGCAGGACTGGTATCTGCTACTTGTGTTATAAAGAATAAGAGGAGCACTGACAGTCCTACAAAATGACCTCCAGTGGGCTAGTTGTGCACATATCTGGCCAAACTGTCACAAACCAACTCTGTGATGGGGTCTGACATTCTTTAGTGGGAACTGTCCTCACAACCCAACGGGCTTTTGCTTGAGAACGAATGAGCACATGTAACAGTTTGGAAACAGTCTGGAGACGCTGGCAAACACTGCAACATCATCCAGGATTACTGTTTTGGGGAGGCAGCCCTCCACGTCCGGCAGTGGTACCCTGACTGCTCTTAGGTATGAAATCCTTAGACCTTATTATGGTACAGGACACTGTCCAGCCCCATGAGGCCAGAGTTGAATCAATTCCTGGATGATAAAGAAATTGATGCCATTGACTCATGTTTCCCAGACTTGAATCCAATTGAGAACCTCTGGGATGTTATGAATCGGTGGCTATAATGTCACCAAATAGCACCACAGACTGTCTCGGAGCTCAGTGATGGCCTGATCCTGGGAAAGAATCCCCTGGGACACCATCTGCTGTCTCAGTCTCATTATTAGGTTTGCAAATAGGATCAGCCTGTCATTTCAACTTTTAACTGTGATCTTCTGAGTGATTTTGAATCCTGTCCTCTGTTGTTACACCACTTTGTTCTCAACAAATTACCCACTGATGTCAGTTAAGATTTTCAACTTCAAAATTTTCTTCAAGATGTGGTGTTTCTTTTAAGTCTTCCCTTCATTTCTTTGAGCAGTGTAATCTACTGTATCATGTCATTTTCCCAGTAAACTCCTCATGGGTAATTCTTTTCTACGGTATATAGTTCATATATTAACTCATTACACACTCAGACTTGTGCAACTGGTGTCTGGTAAGGATTTGTGACACACTTGGTGTCAGGACCCAAGAACTGACTTCAACAGATTTGAGATGTATAAGGTGATGAAAACGTGTCCCTCTGAATCTTTTAACCCACCTTAAAGTTTGGATTTTAAAGTGCTGTCAGAGTGCCCATCAAGCAGCCATAGATTCTGTGTGTATGTGGATGATGTATTTGCAGTGAGTGAAGCACAGTTGGACTGTCCGATCCGGTGTTTGAGGACTCTCGGGCTGCTTAGCATCCCTCAGTGGTGTTCTTCCTGCACTGTATATGAAACTAGCTGTGCTCTTCATTGCTTATGCACACACACACTTGAGTTGTGAACTGTGCAGTGTAGCTCAGCGCAGTGGAAAAACACCCACACGCCACAATCTGCCTTCAGGTTATGATCTGTGAGCGCCTTTAATGACATGCTGCTCAGTCTGTGTCCCTGCATTAGATAAACCAGCTGCCTTTCGAGGCAAATTCAATAAATGACAAGAGCGAGGCTGCACCGCACTGACGAGCTGCGTCCACATCCCCAACACTCCTGCTCAAGCTCATGGAATTGAGCAAAAAGAACAGTGTGTAACAGGTGTACACACATTTCTTACTTCACATTAGGTTATCCAATAATGATGATAAAGATGTCTTTACAAGGATCACATTAGCCCTGTGATGGCCCTGGCCTGAGTATGTACCGGCCTCCAGATGACCTTAGTTGGATAAGTAACTGAGGGAGGGATGGATGAATATAAAGAGCTCATTATTGAAAGACATTCTCACACTCTGGATCCGGCTTCATGTGATGTCATTAATGTGGGTTTCAGCAAGTGAAGTTTATGCTTTTCCAAACTGATAAATTAAATTCTCTGTTTTGGGAGAAACATAAAAAATGTGTCTGACACTTTTAATAAATTTGATTAGATGATTTTTCAGATGATTTTTTTTCACTTAATAGGACACTCACAAACTGTCTCTATTTGAACTCATTCTTTTACATCTTTATAGAGCTTTTATGAGTTAAATAATACTTAAATGATACGGTTTGTTTTCATATTTGTTTACATTTTTTATCTCTAATGAGTGACAAGGTTAAAAAAAATGCCAGCTCACTGTTCGTATAGTCGATTTTAGAACTTTAACAGTTTATCACACACGGATGAATATTTGATTAAGTTTCCTGTACTTTCTTTGAAGTAATTTGTGGGGAAAAAGGGAAATAAAATCTCCTTCAAATGGGCAAATCTTCAGAATCAGTTTAGAGTTGGGGTGTAAGGCCAGCAGACTCCTGCCTCTCCACATGTTTATGCAGCAGCTGTATGGACCAAAATAGCCAACAGTGAGAGAGGCCTGAGTTTCCAAGCAACCCAGCTGAAAGCAGGATGATAAGGAAGCGATGTGCACACTGTGCTGCAGGCTCTGCTCACTCTGCTGTGCGCATATGCGCTCTTCAAACCTTCCTCTGTCCCCCACCACCGCCCTCCTCCTCCTGTGTGGGGTCCTGATTGAAGTGGATCCAGTGAAAAATGTAGATTAGTTTTTATGTGTGACATTTAAATGCAGTTATGAGGTTATCTGCCAGCTGAGCATACATGAGATTACATTAAGGCTTTTGCACCTGGGCCACTCTCCTGTGCTGTGAATGCTTTATCGTATTCACATTAAAAAAAGGGGGGGGGGGGGGGGGAAAAACGGGGGCCTTGGTGGAAAAAAAAAAAAAAAAAAAGAAAAAAGG
>VUQK01021151.1:48979-88813 GCA_015106715.1 Bujurquina vittata | reverse complement strand
CTCCTTAGGTGGAAGAAATCAGGCAGACTGGAGTGAACCACTTCCACTTCTCCCTTAACTGGTCGGCTGTGGTGCCTACGGGTGATGTAGCTCATCCTAACACCACTCTGCTGGGGTACTACCGCTGTTTCACACGTCAGCTGCTGCAGGCTAACGTCACGCCTGTGGTCACTCTTTGGCACCACACTCGTCAGCGCAGCAGCCTGCCTCCCCCGCTGGACACTGCCAACGGGTGGCTGAACAGGTGAGACGGAGCTCTGTGTTTTATGATGTTTGATTTCTGTCAGTTATGGTTTATTACAGTTTACAATAATTTACAGATTGCTGTGAGGTAAAAGTAAACACGCAGCGATGTTCCCAGGAAAGTGTCTGTCCATATCCTCTCTGGCTTAATGACTCCCTGCTGTCTGTGCTCTTTTCCTGTAGTAAAGCGATACTAAACCATCAATCACAACATTTGAAGATCTGATGTGTTGGCATTTTCAACTGAATTAGTGACGTTTGGCACTGTTTTTTAATAGTAGCAATCTCCATGATATCCACCATTATGTATTTATTATTTTTAATCACATGTAAGTGATTCAAATGTTGAGTATTTTGAAATACAGTATTGTGCAAAAGTTTTAATCCACCCCTCATCGCTTTGTGTTTTGGAGGAGGAGACGGTCTTTTTTGTGGTTTAAGCCTCGTCACCCTATGAATAATTCAAGCACAAAAAGGCACCTAATTCAAGGGATGACCCAGTGTTGTGTCAACACATAACAGACAAATTAGCAAAGAACCAGCTTTAAACTGGCTCTTTGCTGCTAGCAGCCTGTTATAGAAACACAGAATTTGCTCCTTTTTCTTTAGTTGAATCTACAATATATTAGACATATTATATGTGTTATAAAGCAGCGAGATCACTTCCATTACAATTCTCCAATGATGAAAAACATTATGAGCAAAAGTTTAAAACTAAGAGGAAAACTAAACTAAATGAAAATTACCAAATAAAAACTAACCCCAAAATGAGAAAACGGTTTTCTAAAATGGTGTGTTTATGAAAATATAAAGCTACATTAACTCTGATCAGCGCATATCCACATTTTAAAAGCAACAGTGAGTATTTTGAGTTGGCGGAATAAAATCATTTCTGTGAGATACTGATGATTTAAGGTCGGCTGTGACTGATATATACTATATGCCACATTTGCACACATCTTTGTTCATTGATTAAACTTCTAAATGTAGGCACTGTTTGCTCTCCTACTAGTGAGACTCCAGAGGCCTTTGCAGGCTACGCCAGGCTTTGTTACAGAGAGCTGGGGGCTCATGTGAAGATGTGGATCACCCTGAACGAGCCCAATGATGAGATGGTGAGCTATCAGGAGGGCCATCAGATGCTGCGGGCGCACGCTCGGGCCTGGCATGCTTATGAGCGCGAGTTTCGACATGCACAGGGAGGAAAGGTGAGTAGATCTGTGGAGCTGGTTCTTTGTAGTGAACAACTAAGGTGCTCACCTGGATTTGCCATTCTCTGTGTTTTATCAGGTGTCTCTGGCTCTGCATATGGACTGGGTGGAGCCGGCATTTTCATTCAGCCGAGAAGACGTGGAGCCGGCTAAAAGGGTTTTAGATTTCTGCGTTGGCTGGTTTGCAGAGCCCATCTTTGGCAGCGGGGACTATCCTGAGGGGATGAGAGGCTGGCTGCGTCAGCTGAACTCACTCGAGTACAAATGCTTTATTCACATTTTAGTGCGGTCTTAAAGCCTTGTGAATAATATTACGTGTACACAGTTAATGGTGTCAAGCCAAACTACCCGCTTGTGCTTTTTAAATATTGGTTATATTTTATGTGTTTGCACAGGCTGCCAGTTTTCAATGAGGAGGACAGACAGCTGGTTAAAGGGACGTACGACTTCTTTGCCATCAGCCACTTCAGTACCAAGCTTGTGACTCATGCCAAGGAAGACTCGTAAGAGGAAACTATTCTTCCTTTATTGTATTAAGGAGCCATCTTCTCTGGACACCCCCATTTGTTTTAACAGGAATACATCTCTATCCAGGCTCACAATAACTTTTTAAACAATAGCTGCTCTTTCCATGTCTGCAGATACACCTACACAGCAATGCTTGAAGTCCAGCACATGATAGACACCACGTGGATCATGTCCCCAAGACCTGTTGTGCCCTGGGGTCTGAGAAAAGCACTTAATTGGGTGAGACTGGATCTGTGCCAGTGTTTGTTGTGTTGGTTGTGGTGCACACTTGAGTCATAAAGTTATGTGTTTTTCTACTGAGTGGATGAGAAGACTCTCAGGTCAAATATTGGTTCAGTGTAATGGCACTGTGGCAGACGCTGTTTTTTTTTGCTGTGTAAGGTGAAAGAGCACTACAGTGATGTGCCCGTGTATGTGATGGCTAATGGGGTCCAGGAAGATCCAGCCCGCTTCAAAGACAGCCTGAGAGTTTACTACCTGTACAACTATATCAATGAAGCACTTAAAGGTGAGACTAACTTGCAGGTCTTGCAGGATTAATGCAGCACAACTTGGGCAACAGTCAGCAGTGTATTTGTGTACAGTCCTGCAGAGATGATTCAAGTCTTTTTCCCTCAGTGGCCTCCATACAGCTTAATTATTAGACAACCGATCCCACAGTAACTGCAAACACAAATATCAACAGAGATATGCTTTCGGATTGCATCACACGTTATCTGTTTAGCCAAGTTTGTTTTCTCTTGGAAAAGTCAGCTGGAGTTTTTAAAGTTTTTAATTTCAATTGGTTGAACAGCTATTATCACCTGCTGTAAGGACAGCACGTGTATGTAACTTATTCTCAATAAAGATGACAGTGTGTATCCTAATTACAGGTCATTTTCTATTAAAAAGCAGTTTATATACAATAAACAACAGAAAAGCAGAAATGCAAGCAGTAATATAACATTTCTAAGCTTACAAAGCAGCATATACTTATTAATATTTAATATGATGTCTGAGGAATATCGGTTTTTACTAGAGATTGGACATTATTGTTTCATTATGTTTTATGAACTTTTGTTTCATACTGAATATCTAATGTTGGAGAATGTTGCGCAGAGTTCAGGAAGGAGTTGAGACAGTCTCTTGGTGGTAGGGAAAAATTGCCAGATGACTGGAAAAGTACAGCTATAGTGAGGAAAACTGCTAAGAAGCTGTTTGGTGTCTCTTCTGGGCAGAGGATGGCGGACAAGACTACTTAGTAGTAGAATGAGGTAGTACATAAAAGTATTCAAAGGAAAAAGAAGAGGTTAGCAAAGAAAAAGTGTGACGGTCAGGGAGATGAAGAAAGTAGACATGAGGAACGGGTGGCTAAGTGTATGCCAAAGAGAGAGGTGGCAAAGCCAAATGAAAAGGCTTATAGTAAGTTGTATTTGAGGCTGGACACTAAGGTAAGAGAAAAGGAGCTGTATTGATTTGCTAGCAGAGAGATCGTGCTGGAAAGGATGTGTAGCAGGTTAGGGTGGCTAAGGATAGAGATGGAAATGTGCTAATGAGGGAAGAGAGTGTGTTGAAAAGATGGAAGGATTACTTTGAGGAGCTGGTGAATGTAGAAAAAAGAGAGGTAGGTTGAAGGAGAAAGGTGAGTGAATCGGGACATGCACTGGATTAGTGTGGAGTGAGAGCAGCTGTGAAGAACATGAAGAATGGAAATATAGTGTGTCCTGATGGCATACTTTGGAGGTATGGAGATGACTAGGAGAGAGGACAGTGGCCTTTCTAACCAGATTGCTTAACACAATCCTGGAGCGCGAGAGGATGTCTGAGGACTGGAGAAGAAGAGTACTGCTAATCATTTTAAAGAATAAGATTATGTGCAGAAAGCTACAGAGGGATAAAGTTGATGAGCCATACCATGAAGCTATGGGAAATAATTACTGAAGGTAGGTTAAGAAGAGAGGTGATGATCAGTGAGCAGCAGTATGGATTCATGCTGAGAAGGAGCATTAGAGATGTCATGTTTGCTTTGAGAACGTTGATGGAGAAGTATAGAGAAGGTCAGAAGGAGCTGCACTGTGTCTTTGTGGATCCAGAGAAAGCAGATGATAGGGCGCCAAGACAGGAACTGTGGAATTGCATGAGGAAGTGGCAGAGAAGTATGTGAGGGTGGTGCAGGACATGTATGAGGACAGCGAGACAGTGGTGAGGTATGTGGTAGATGGGTAGAGATGAGTTCTAGGTAAGTGTGGGATTACATCAGGGATCAGCTCTGAGCCCCTCTTGTTTACGATGTTGATAGACAGACTGATTAGATCAGGTAGGTGTCTCCGTGGACAATGATGTTTACAGATGACATGAGAAGGAGACAGGTAACAGTGAAGGAGCAGAGGTAACGAAGGTAGATGAGTTTAAATACCTGGCGTCAGCCATCCAAAGCAACAGACAGTGCACAAGAGCGGTGCAGAAGAGCGTGCATACAGGGTGAAGTGGGTGCAGAGTTGATTTATGACAGGACGATACCAGCAAGAGGGAAAGATAAGATTTACAAGACAGTAGTGAGACCTGCTTTGATGCATGGTTTGGAGACGGTGACACTGACAAAAAGACAGGAGGCTGAGCTGAAGATGGCAGCGCTGAAGATGTTAACATTTTCAGTGGGCTTGACCAGGATGGACAGAGTTGCGAATGAGCTTATCAGAGGGACAACTCAGGTTGAGCAGTTTGGAGACAAAGTTAGAGAGGCAAGGCTGAGGCGGTTTGGACATGCAGAGGAGGGATAGTGGGTATACTGGACAAACAGGACTTCGATAGGGTTGGTGTGACAGAGAAGGATACTAGGGATAGTTTTTTTCACCCTATCCCTAGTACCCTGGTGGTGGAGGGAGAGGATCTGCTGTGGTGACAGTAAACAGAGCAGCCAAAAGAAGAAAACTGATTATCTAGCATGTTGCCTTTTCTCCTCTTCCCTCCACAGCGTACACTCTGGATGGGGTAAACCTGAAGGGTTACTTTGCCTATGCCCTGAGTGACCAGAGGGACCCGGGGTTTGGCTTGTATGGCCAAGTCCATGATGAAGTCATTGTCAAGGCCTCTCTCTCCAACTATCGCAATATCATCAAGCATAATGGCTTCCCCATTCAAGGAGCAGCACCCCAGCAGTGTCCCAGTTTGGTGCCACCCTGCCCGGGCTGCCGTGTCCTGGTCAAGAGCCCTGTGGTGGGATTCTTGACTCTGGTAGGTTCGGGGGTGCTGATCACCCTGGGCCTCATTATTTACTATACAGCCAAGAGACACAAGGAGTGTTATTGATGACAGGAAATGCTTTTGATGCCTCTTAAGTGCGCTTGCTCTTCAGCTGTGCAGAGCTTGTTCAAATTGTATTAGTCTGGATTTGATCCTTAAGGAGGTCCGATTAAAGACACGGGCCAGTCAGCTTCACATTTTAGATGTTATACAAGTCATTCTGTAAAGCCAGTGTTAATAAAAACGTGTACATTTTAGATAATCTTAAGTCTCAATCAATTCAAATCAATTTTGATACTCAAAGACACACCAAATCAAATTCATTTCACCTCCAACTTACTTTCAGTTTAATAAACAATACAGGGCAGTAAGGCATTTAACAAAAGGTGCACATGATCATTTTGCAGGTTTTCTGTGTTATTCAAACTACTGTGGGCAGTTTTCTCACTGCAGTATGTGTCCTGAGCCGCTGTGCTTAGATCCCATAATTACACACATGGTTTGACTCACCCTGGAAACACGTTCCAGTTGCTTTAACATACAGGATGTATAGCTGTGAAAGAAAGTTCTCACAGGTACAAGTACTAACATAGCACATCAGCACACTTCATACTAATTGTAAACTATGGTGGTGGAGGGGTGATGATTTGGGCTCATTTTGTAGCTACTGAGTCAACCATGAACTCCTCTGTACGCCAAAGTATTCTAGAGTCAAATGTGAGGCCGTCTAACAGCTAAAACTCGGCTGAAATTAGATCATGCAACGGGACAATGAGCACAAGCACAACAGCAACTCTTCAACAGAAAGGTGCTCCAATGGTCCAAAGCACCAACTGAAAAGTGACTGAAATGTTGCAGTGGGACCTTAAGAGAGCTGCAAACAAATGCCCACAAACCACCATGAACTGAAGCAACATTGTAGAAGAGCGGGCCAAAATTCCTCCACGATGTGAAATTATTACTTCAAGTTACTGAATTATGGACCATGTTATTCACACTAATTTGGGCAGTTTTGTTTCTGTAGTAAATTTCTGTTGTGTGGCCTTAACTGGCAGGCTTAGATCTCACAATTACATACTTGCAGCACACGTGGTTTGCCTCGTTCTGAAATATGCTGCATTACATCCCTCTTTGCCCATGTTCCTGCTGCCTTTACATGCCTTTGAACAATCTCAGGCATTACAGCAGGCAGCAGCAAATTCTTTTAATGCCCAGCAGATGCTCTTAGCAATATTTGAATTTCAGGATCAAAGGTCTGTGTCAAATGTGTTTATGATAATTATACATTTGTTCATATCCACAGAGCAACATCAGAACATGCTGTAAACAAAGAAATTTATTGTAATGTTCAGTACAAGTCATTGTTTTCCACTGCCTCTATCAAAAACTTCTTTTTTTGGCATTTCAAATCATCCTATTTCCATTTCACACACCTACAGCAAGAACAAAAGTTTAATAACAGTGTGAAGTGCCGTAAGACTTATTGTGAGGTAAACTGTTTCAGTGTCACCTCAATTTCTAAAAGAAGACAAGCCTGAAGTCCAGTGAAAAATGTTGAAGTAAAAAAAACAAACAAAAAAAACCCATCATGCTGTTAAACTCCTGACCAGAAAAATATTGGTCTTTAAGTCCATTTGAAGTCAAAACATCATGGCATCCAAACCGTCTTCCATGAACTTCTTGTAAATGGCCATGAACTTGGCAGTGAAAGCCTCCAGGTGGTAGATAGCTTTGCTTCCCATCTGTAGTCTGTGCTCATAGTAGGCTGCCATGTGAGCCACCTCTGTCTTCAGCTGGCCATCACAGTTATTTAGCAACTCTTTCACCAGACACTGTTAGAGGATTGTATAAGGAAATTTTTACTCTTTACATAAACGACAACCACGAACTGCACAACACTTTGACAGGAGATGACAAAGTCAATAGTACCTTCATGATAATCTCAGGAGGGATGCAGTGAGTCAGGAGCTCGTACAGTCTGGCTCGAACCTCCAACAACCTGGAAAAGATACAGAAGAGAATTTTCATTTAAATATCACCACAGGTCTGATAATCTCTAACAGAACCAAATCTCTGCTTTATGTACTTTTGAGGACTCTGCTGGCTGACGATGACATTAGCCGTTTCTCTGAGATAAACCTCCCAGTCTGTCTCTGGTACATCTTGGTCCACTGAGAATGGGTACCTTGGAAAGAATAACATAGGCTAAATAAAAAAGCATTTACATTTAATTGCAATCCATGAAAAACTGATGAGCTTTGCCACAACTTACTGCTGCACTCTGCAGGCCTCACACATCAATAGGGCTTTACGGAGGTTGCGGCCAGACTTGTCACTGATTCGCTTGGCCAGCTCAGGTGGGAGGAGCAGGCCCTCCTTTTTACAGACTGATGTAAGAACACTGCATACCTGAAAAAACAAGAAGGACACAGAGACAAAGGGGGAAAAGTTACCTTAATGAATAAACGCATGTCCCAAATAATACTGATTAGTAACAGCAATCCAAACCAGAGCACCTCCCACTCACCTCCTCTGTGCTCGGCAAGGGAACTCTGATTGCCAGGCAACGGCTCCGAATTGGCCCGATGACTTTGGAAGTAGAGGTGGAGCAGAGGATGAGACGGCAGGTGGCCATGTACTTTTCCATAGTCCGACGCAAAGCATGCTGGGCATCCTTCGTCAGTCTGTCCACCTCTGTTAGCAACACCACTGAGAAGAAGAAGAAAAAACTGAACGAGTCACAGCCAGTGGCATCAGGTAAAATTAGAAAAGATGTAATCATCTAATTGTACATTTTTGGTCTTAACAGTTAAGTAATCATACATTTAACTACTAACCACAGGCTGAAATAGCACAAAGGGAGAACGGTCTGACTTCTACCTTTGAATTCTCTTTGTGTGCTTGACTGGATTTGCTGAGACTGTGCCACAGTTTTGATCAGCTCTTGAATCACCACACGGTCCTGGTTCCCTGCATCACTATGCATCATAGAACAGAAATATTTCAGTTTCATAATAAACAGCCATTATACCTGAGGCAAAAATGCCTTTTATAGCAACTACAGCTTTCACGTGTACTGGAGAAAATAGTAAGTCTGATATTTAGCAGTTAAAGTATCAAGTAAGAAAATGTACCTACCTTGGATTGACTTCCAAGTGATAGTTGCTGGCTATGGTGTTGATCTCAATTTTCTTCTTTGAGGGAGCCTGAAGTCAAACATCAGAAACTAGGAATGCAGCTTAATCTTAAAAACAATTTAAGCTGAAGATTGATCAGAGACGTGACTGTAAATACAGCATGTGAAATGTGCATTATGAGGGTTATTCACTTGGGGAGAGTGACCTATTTAATTATTTCCCCTCTCACCACAATGGTCTGGTGCTCTATGCGAAGCTTCTCCACCCCAGGACCATACAGCTCCCTCAACAGACACATGATGCGGGTCTTCTTCCCTGCACCAGATGGACCGTACACCAACAAATGTGGGAAGTCACCACATTGAACCTGAAATATTTGCACAAAATTTTCCAACAGGACAAGGATCCCAAACACACATCAAAACTGGTTTTGAAATGGATGAAGCAGGCTAAAATTAAGCTGCAGGAATGGCCTTCCCAAAGCTCGGACCTCAACCCTACAGAAAATTCAGGTCTGTGGCAGGAAACCAACTAATTTAAATAAACTCTGCCCATTCTGCACAGGTCAGAAATCCTACTAAAATTATGCCAGAAGCTTGTCAACAGTTACCAAAAACATCTGGCCCAGGGGAAATTTGATAAGGGACATTAAACCTTAATGGGCATTTATGTTTAAATTTGAGTCTCTATGTATACTTCTGATCTTGTGTTTTGTTTTGTTTTTTTGTAAAGTCATTAAAGATGTATACTGAACAATCAATCCAGCCTGGAAAAAGAACCGTTCAAAGAAATTAAAAGCCCCAAATTTCCACGACATACATGCCCGTGATGAGTGGATAGAAACTTCTGACCACAACTGTAGCATCCGCACGCATTACATTCAAGTATTCAAAAATAAACAGAATAAGAAACACAAACTACAGAAACATTATCTTCGGAAAGATAACCTAATATGTACAAGCTCTTGAAAAAAAAAACATGTTGTATGTGCGCAATTACTGAGTAGGAAAGGATGGATTTGAACATTTTTAAGTGGTTTTAGAGCCTTAAAATGTAAATGCTCCATCAGATAAAAGGGGTTACTCGGCTCTCCAGTTCAATACTTTTAGGCTTTAGCCCCATTATCCCCCATCACAGTGGGGCGTTTTGGAGCAGCATGCTGGAAAATCTTCCAGTTCTCCTCTAATCCAGGATCTACTCTTTGACAGCTTTTCCAACCTTATAAAACAAGCTGCACATTGCTAATAGTATAGCGGACAGGTTAGCACGACTGTGGCTACGCTGAAAACTACACGCAAAAAACATTTCTACACAGCTCAAGAAATCATTTCATTTTGTGCCAAGTTAAACCTGGTGTTGCCAGCTCATACGGATCATTAATCACGATGCTACCGCTAATATCACATGAACAAACAGCTAGCGTGGACGAGCCTGCTTCTCTTACCAGGTTCTTCAGCTGAGTCGCCTGCTCTTTGTGGAAGTCGAGCTTCCCGAGGGACGACGGACGATATTTGTCCACCCACAAACTCATTGCGTTATGGATTTAGTGAATGCTACAGTGGTTCGTGTTGACAGCAAACACACTGCTGCTTACTAATCTCCCGCGAAATGTTATTCTCACGGCAACCAACCCGCGCAGCTGTTTCCTACTCTGCTACGGAGAGCCGAAGAGGACAAATCGGCTACAGACGCGCAGGAAAAACAAATATATTTTCACCGTCATAAACGCAAAGTTTTAGATCCAGCACTCAATAAAGTTTTTTTTAATCTATGACTGCATTACACAGTTTTTAAAAGTTCTCCACATTCCAAATATACTTTATGTATCATTCATGCAGCATTACTGGCACCCTGGTGTCTCATATTCATGGTAAGCACACATTATCTTCAAAATGTTGTATAAGTCCCCAAAACAGTCTAGGAAAGGTAACCTTTGCTAGTGCCTATCTTGTCCAGGTGTAAGTAGACAGTGACATCAATATCTATGCAGCAGCAGAGCAGACATGTCTTACTGGGTGAAAGCCAAGGTGAGGGAGAGAGATGAAGGATCTGTTCAAGGAAAACAGTCTAATATTGCAGGGGAATGTGTGACAGTTAATCCCATGCAACAAAAACAAAGCTTGGAATGTCACCAAGCTGACATTGTCATAATGAAAAAGTATGAGTGCATAGTTTTTGGAGGAGCTGACCCTACTGTACAGGTGCTCACTCTTTCTGTCGCTGTGAAAATTCTCTGCTCAGTCTAACAATCTGATTTTGCCACAGTCATAATGGAAAAAGTACAAAAGCAGAAGAAAATATACACTCACTGGCGACTTTATTAGGTGCACACAGCTGGGTTGGATCCCCCTTTGTCTTTAGAACTGCCTCAATACTTCACGGCATAGGAAACATTCCTCAGAGATTTTGGTCCATATTCACATGATAGCGACATTTTTGCTGATTTGTCTGCTGCACATCCATGATGTGAATCTCTCATTCCACCACATCCCGAAGGGGCTCGGATTGAAAGGTTACTGTGGAGGCCATTTGAGTCCGGTGAACTTATTCTCATGTTCAAGAAACCAGTTTGAGATGATTTAAGCGTACCCTTATACCATTGGACCCCCAGCAGCCTGAACCACTGATACAAGATGAAGCCATACTTTCATGTTGTTTATGCCAAATTCTGACCTGATCCACATGTTGCAGCTGAAATCAAGACTCATCAGATCAGGCAGTCTTCAGTCTTCTGTCGTCCAATTTTGGTGATCCAATGCAAACTGTAGCCTCAGTTTCCTGTTCTGAGCTGACAGGAGTGACGCCTGGTGTGACCTTCTGCTGCTCTAACCCATCTGCTTCAAGGTTCAGTGTGTGCTTAGAGATTATCTTCTATATACCTTGGTTGTAACCAGAGGTTATTTGAGCTATTGTTGCCCTCCTATCAGCTCAAAGTAGTCCAGCCATTCTCTTCTACATCAATGAGGCATTTTCACCCAGAAAACTGCTTCTCACTGGATATTTTCTCTTGTTCAGACTTTTTTTTTATTTGTTGTGAAGCCTAGAGATGGTTGTGATGGGGAAATCCCAGGAGATTGGCAGTTTCTGAAATTCTCAGACCAGCCCATCTGGCATCAAGAACTATGCAGCCTTCCAACTCACTTAACTCACCAGTCTTTCCCATTCTGATTGACCACGTCTACTTCCCTAAATCCACTGAGTTGCTGCCATTTGATTGGCCGATTTGCATTAATGAGCAGTTGATTCTCTGATTGGAAGGCATCTTACATCACATGACATGGTATTATGGTATTATGGTATATATACAATCAATCCTGCTTTGATTTGTTATGTCTGAGGAAGGGCAATTTACACCTGAAACGTCACTCTCTTGTTAAGGTTTTGATTAAACAATATTATTCAGGAGCTTTGCTGGTGTGCGGACCTCTTTTCCTTGTTTCCAGTTGAACATAGGTACCTAATGAATTGGTCATGAGTGTATGTTCAGACTCTCATCTACAGAACAAAAGCGTTTTTCTGTTTGAGTCATGATGTTTCCCTCCCTTATCAGGAGAAGATGCTCTGTTCAAAAGGACATTTTCTTCACTGATCTGACTGAATGTTTGTGAAATCAGGACTTTTGTATTTCAAACAGTATATAAATTAAACTCTGTCAAGCTAACACAATTCTTTAAAAACGGGGTTATTTTTATTCCTGCAGCTTCTCTTTATAAACGTTTGATGTGATTACTCACTAGAATTGATTTATACGCTTAAAATACCTGAGAAGACCTTCTTTTATCTAACTGTTGAAACTTTATTCACCTGTCAAACATCACCTTGATGTCGGTTTTCTCCATTAAAAAAAAAATATTTTCCTTTCCTTTGCTTTTCTTTAACCTGACCGAGGTGACTATACCTCTCTTTCACAGGAATGTTACACGAAACATGTCTCAGCAGGTTAGCGTAGCTTGTATTGAAATGCATGCATGTTTTATTAATAGACTGGAGATAAATCATCACAGCAAAGACCAGCGGTGTAACATCTGGGGTAGGTTTATCGAGGTCCTTCAAGTGAGATAGCTTTCATGAATGTGAAGTTCATTGACAAGCATTAGTTTCACTTTGTAAGTCCCTCTGAGGCTTTCTAAGCAATTAGATAATACGCTGAGAAATTTATGCTATAGTATGCGAATAGGCTTTTATTAGAATCTCCCCCTTGTCCAGACCTCTTCTCCCCAAAGAACAGGCCTCAACAGGCTGAATAATTTTCAAGGTTAACATACAAATAACAGGGCTTCACCCCAGACCATAGAGGTTCCCTCCAAAATGTGACATTCAGTGTTTTCTGTCAAGCTTGACGAATTCCAAAGTCGGTCTGTAGCTCTGTAAATACCTCCGGCTTTGAAGTTGTTGATGAAAGCTCACAGGCAGCTTGAAAAAGTATGGAAGGTGACATATTGACAGAAGATAAGAAGATTTTAAAGCATTACCTCATGTGTTAATGGGGAATGTGCTTCTGAGGTGAAAAATCTTTTGCCCCAGGCTGTGTTGTATAGAAATGAGTGAAAAGGAGGAACGGCGAGGGGTGGGTGAAGGTGGGTGGAAGGGTGGAAGGGCGACATCAAACCTAAATCTGGTTGTCTTCATGCAGCCATCTAATCCGCTCTATCAAAAAGATTTCATTTCCTTTGCGTGGAGCGCATAATTGATTTATTTTTGTCTTGCACAAACTTGCATTCACATGCAAAGTAATAAATAAGAACCTTCAAACATGCATACTTACACAAATAACCGAAACACCTGCCCGTGGAGCTGCCTGTGTTCTTGGTGAGGTAATGTAGGAGGGAAGAGCATTCCTCAGCCCTTTCTTTTACCCTCCTCCCCTCTCAGCATTTCACATCTTTCCCAACAAATCTCATTCGGTATCACGCAGCGCATACGCACTGCTCACTGTGCTGGACAGATCTGTCACCTCCCGATCTTCAGCCTGCTGTGAGGGAAGAGTGAAATGTCTGGTATGTTGAAATGTGAATCTGTGTTTGTTTACTGTACAGAATTATTTCATTCATGTGTTTTATTTTAAGGAAACAGACGAGAATCAAAAATTTCTCCATATTTGGTACTTAGAGAGAGTTGAAATGATGTTATTAAGTTTTTCTATAATAATCAGCTGATATGTGGGAAATAATGACTCTGTTTATAGAAATGCTGTAAGAGATTTGTTTGTTGGACAGGATATATTTTTTAAACATTTAAATGCTTTCTGTGCTCTGCAGTGATGGAGTATAAAGTATTTCTATGCACACACTGTGTGTGTTCGAAAGGCAAAGAAAGCATTCAGTACCAGGCGAGGAAAGGGTGTGTTGGCTCCAGCCAGAAATAGCTGTCTTCCAGGAAAAAACAATGTGTTTGAGAAAAATGCATGTGTCAAAAAAAAAGTAATGAAAATGTCTGATAGTTACAGAGTGGTGGAATGAGCCAACAATCACATTAATGAGGGTTCAAAGCCATATGAGTCACAGAGCTAATTTCACTAAAAATGGAAAAATATTTGTTTGCACTTTAAAGTAATACTCTAAAAACCTTCTGCAGTCCAACAATCTTTTTATTCATTTTAAGTATTTTGGATGTAATGTTGAAATCTACAGCAGATTGTAGTGGCGCTCCGCTCACTACCCTGAGAGTTACTGATTTAGAGAAAAATGATTTATTTAGACAAAGATGATGAGTTCATTGAATGAGTTCCTGGCAGAGGAGCAGCTTCAGCCTTCACGAGCACCTTTGCTTTTTTGTTATTTTTGTTGTTGTTGTTTGTTTTGTTTTAAAAAGGGGCAGCATGGTGGCACAGTGAATAGCACTGTTGCCTAACAGCAAGAAGGTTTCTGGTTTGAACCTATCGGCTTCTTTATAGGGAGTTTCCGTGTTCTCCCTGTGCTGGCGTGGCCTCTCTGGGTCCCCTTGTCTTCCTCCTCACAGTTCAAAGGCACGCATGACGGGTTAATGTCTGTCTGTTGTCTGTGTTAGCCCTGCAGCAGACTGGGGGCCTCTCCAGGGTGTTTCTAGCCTCTCGTCACACATGCCCACACACACACAAACACACACATACAGCACCACCACCTGAATTGTACACTATTGCCAAAAGTATTCACTCGTCTGCCTTCACACACACATATGAACTTGAGTAACATCCCATTCTTAATCCATAGGGTTTAATATGCTGTTGGCCCACCCTTTGCAGCTATAACAGCTTCAGCTCTTCTGAGAAGGCTTTCCACAAGGTTTAGGAGTTTGTTTATGGGAATTTCTGACCATACTTCCAGATGCATATTTGTGAGGTCACATACTGATGTTGGAGGACAAGGCCTGGCTCGCAGTCTTTTTCTGAATCATCCCAAAGGTGTTCTATCGGGTTGAGGTCAGGACTCAAGCCAGTCAAGTTCTTCCACACCAGCTTATTCCTTGTCTTTATGGACCTGCTTTTTTACTGGTGGTAGTCATGTTGAAACAAACTGTTTCCACAAAGTTGGGAGCATGAACTTGTCCAGAATGTCTTGGTATTCTAAAGCATTAAGAGTTCCTTTCACTGGAACTAAGAGGCTGAGCCCAACTCATGAAGTTTGGAGATCAGTGGCGAAGTTGGCAACTTCTGTGCAGCTGACTATCTGCTGAGTACCTTTTGTTCCCAATCACTTCCACTTTGTTATAATCCCACTAACAGTTGACTGTGGAATATTTCACAAGGACGTTTCACGACTGCACAGGTGGCATCCTATCACGGTACCACGCTGGAATTCACTGAGCTCCTGAGAGCGACTCATTCTTTCACAAATGTTTGTAGAAGCAGTCTGCATGCCGAGGTGCTTGGAATGCCTGAAATCAATTATTTGGGGTGGTGAGTGAATACTTTTGGCAATATAGTGTATCTGCAATAAAGAAAATGAATGAATGGATGGATTTGAAAAAAAAACCCCAACTATATTTCAGTTTGCAATAGACTGATTGATTTCCATCTTTTTTTCCTTCTTTCTCTCTAACTCAGGCATCAAAGAACTTGGGAGCATTTAAAGTTGGTCCAAACCACAAATATCCATGGATACTTTTCCTTTAGCAGCCTTACCTGATGCAATTCACCAGGCTCTTTTCAAATGGGCCCACATCGAGGTAACCACAAAAGAACTTTCAGATAGTTCAGTAGAGATGCGTGAAGGTTGGTGATTTTTGCCTGTCCAGGAGTAGTCAAGCAGGCATACTTAACACTAGGGTGTGGATCTTCTGTAGGGTGATCCTCAAGGTCAAACTCAAGCTCTTTTCCTGCCTCAAACATCCACCAACCAGCTTAGAAGAATGTCTGAGTCTGTTCCTTTGATGCTCTGTGCTCTGGACCCTGTGGCCAGTCATACTACAAAATAGATGGAGCTAAAAATGGACAGGAGCTCCCCGTGTGATAATCCTGTGTCTGACTTCAGGCAGAATGGACACCGCGAATGCATACAGAGTTCAGACATGTCTCCTGGAGCAGGTCAGGACATGGAGGTGTCATACCTGGATTGCAGAGCAGCTGTTCACAGTGATTCTCAGATGGAGGCACAGAATGCAAAAGACTGTGGAGCTCCAATACTTCAGCAAAAGGAAGAGAGCCCTGCAGAGAACTCCACAGACCTGGACAAATGCTGTCATAAACATCTGCTTGAGTCTGAGAATGCATCAGAGGAAGTGCTAAGGGTAGTAAAACACCAGCCGAGTGCCATTGTGTTCTGCGATTATGACTGCGACACGGGCAATCAGATCATCAACGAGAGCTCTGATGGCAGAGAGTCCTCCTCATCCACTTCTAAAGAGGGAGAGGGCGAGGATGGTGATGATGATGACTTTCCTGAGACATTACAATATAAGGAATTCCTGGTCAGTCGTCGTCGTAGAAACTTGAGCAGGAACAGGAAGTGTTTGAGGAGGAGACAGGATGTCCAGCCTAATAGCCCAGCATCTGACTGGCAAAAGCCCACCAACAAGGGCAAACCTGGGATCACAGGTAGCCAAGAGGAAGAGGATACATGGAAGAACAATGGAAAACAGGTAAAGACAACAAGACGGGGGTTAGAACGATAGTAAAAACAAATAAGTCTCATTTACGCAGTAGAATAGCCAGAGAGAGCACAGCAAAAGCTTTATGCCTGTGTTAACTGCAGAAAGCCTCAGTCTTCTTTACAGCCGCCATTTGTCCTGTCATAGTAGGAAAAGCACAAGTTTTACTCGTAAAATTAACAAAAACTGTTCTAGTGTGACAGAGGACTGTAAAACCAGGTTTAGCCATAATTAATCTTATAAAGTTCCCTCCTCTGGTTTCCTAAAGAGATCTGCACAAAAGCCTTCAGCCAAAAAAGGCCAGTTGTGAGCCCTGCGAGCACCACCAGAGGGCAGCAATGTCAAATGAGTTTGCACTTGATTTCATTTGAGTGGCCAGAGTGAATTTTCTAAATACTTTTCCATTGCCATTTGGTAAAATAGTCATTGCATTCATGTCCGGCTTGAATATAATATCCAGCAGGTTGTTGTGTGCTTTACCCAGTTATTCAGGTTAAAGGTGCAGGACAGCCCAACAAGAGACCAGACACAACAAAATGAACTTGAAATGTATTAAAATAGCCGATTTCTTGTTCTAACTTTGTTTTCAATAAAAAAGGAAAAAAGCTGCCACATTCATCATGCTACTAATTGCATTAACTTTTCAAGCTAAAAATAAGAGTTTTAACAAAGATTGTCTAAATAAATGGTAATCTTTAAGCAGGTTCCCCCTGTAATAAATTCCTCCCATATTTCCACTGGCCTGGCCTGGCATCTCCTATCCTCCCAGCATGCACCACAGCAGCAGGCCTCCCATAGTGTGACAGTGCCCCTGACTGTGTTCTCACACCTGTCAGAGCAGCCCTCCGCCGCTGGCACGTTTCCACAACAGTCCTCCTGCTCACTGTATGCCGCTTTCCCGCCTTGGCCTGATATGAAGGGATTATTCCGAGAGTCTGACCAAGCAGCTTTTCCAGTCACTTATTGACAGGCTGCAGCTCATTTGAATGCCTGTTTAGTTGAAGGGGCCCCATTGCAGTTTCACACATTCTTTGAATATTTTGGCTCAGGCAGTTTGGATACATCCTCTAAATTTGGATAACATTTTCACCTAATTAAATGATTCGGGAACATTAAAAGCAAGTTATTAAACTTTGCTTGGATTAAAGTGTGTTCTGTAGGCTTGGTATAATTATTAATTAATAGGTCTTTTAAACAGCCAAGATGCATTGGTTTGTTGATTGTTGCCACAAATTTCTCATTAGTCGCTGGCAGGTTGCTGTCATGTTTCAACAAGGTACACATGAGAAAACCAATTCTGTGTTTTTGCAGATTAAGGTATGACTTCACTCTCTTGAAGATTTGTGCCTTTATGAACTGTGTGAGTATTATTTAGCCTGATATAACCCTCAGTGTGCTTGGCTCTCTGAATATTTTAGAGTTAATTTGCACTTCTGCTACTGAGAAATGTACAATGAGAAATTTCAAAGCACATGAGAAATCAAAAGCACTATCAGAGATTTCTCATCTCTAATTCGAGTCACAATCTGATTAATTCTTGTGTTTGGGATAATGGAAGAGGAAAAAGTATTATAAGTGAAGTACAGTTGTTTAACAAGTACTTTACACTTTGTCTAGAGGGACATTTGGGCCTAGGCCCGATCCCCTTGGACCTGATTTCTTATTGTTTTCCATATTTGTCACACTTAGATGTTTTGGATCTGAAGTAAATGCAAGTACATACTGTATAAGTGAATGTCAGTACAACAGGCAAATACTTTTTCATTGTACGTCGGCTGAAGGAAAAATTGTTGAGATTCTGTTGAAATTTAGCTCCATGGCCTAATGTAAGACCTCTCCTCATCTAAACAATACAAGTTGCCACCATATTACACTAACCTAACACTAACTAAAATATATCACAATAATAGACATCTTGGCCTCTCCATATAATGAAAAGGTCTTTTAGCAAACGCTTGGAGAGGAGTATATTAACATTTCATGAGATTTTGAGAGCACTCTGCTTTGAAAGTGTGCATCTGTGTCCGTGTGCATCCTGCAGTGTGCATTTGTGTCCGTGTCGGCACATTTACCTGCCACTCTGTGTGTGCTCATGCTCGTGTCTGCAGTCACTCGTGCCACCAAAAAGCCTCCACTAGATGTGTTCTCCCCTTGCTCTCGCTCTGTCCCCCACACTGAGGGTAAAAATAGCACCCCGGTGCAGATAGACGGCCTTCTGTGTTCCCGTGTGTAGGAATCTGGAGATGTGGGGGGGCTGTAACACACAGGAAATGGCTTTGCTGCCAGAGCCCTTATTGCTGATATTTTTCAAGCTGGTCAGCGTGATGGCTTTGGTAAAGGGAGTGGACAGAAGGGTGTGCTTGTGTCCGTGAGTGTGGAAGTGGGAGGGTGGGTGAGTTCATGCTTGTGTGTAGCTATGCATGTATGTGTGTGAGTGAGGGGGCTGTTTTTGGACTTCAAGCTCCTCAAAGGGGCTCTATGTGCTGCTATCAGCCCCTGGGACTCTGGGATTGGCAGTAGAGCCTAGAAACAAAGCAGTTTGTTCATTTCCTGGAAGGCAAGTGAACAAGTGTCTCAGTCAGAGCCCATGACCAATGGGTGTAGAAGGAAACATGAGGGTTTAGGTCTATGCATAACTATTGGCATGGAGAGATGCAACACATTTACAAAACATGCAGTGGCTGAAGTGCTGTTGTTACACGAAGCAAAGCTTATTCCTTACAAGCAGGCATCACTTTCCACTCTGTCAAAAGTGCATTTGCGCTACAATAATCACACTGAAAAGATCTAGACTGCAAACTGGACCACTGATTAGGCCAAAAAAGCACAATGTTCATCTCCAAGGAGCCCTACAGGCAGTAAAGGGTGGAGTAGCCGGATGAGGAAGAGGAGTGTGTGTTGTTAGGCTCATCGTACACCAAAGGCCTCAGTATAAGATTATCCCCCGAGCTTGCCCTCGAGAAATATTTTCCTGCATTTGTGTTTTTTGACCTGTATGTTCAGGCTGCTGCGTGTGACTCCATGACCCTGCTGATGAAAAAGTTGGACCACCTCAATGAGGGCATCCAAGAAGTCCGAGGCACTGTTTCCTCCTGCTCACACGAGGCCAGTGCTGATGAGGAGCAGCAGAGCGCCACGGTAAGTCACATACAATTAAATAATGTTATATTTATTCATATGTTGCTTTGAAAAGTACCGCTTCAGCTGAAATGAAGATTATAAATGGTATGCAACAGTTAGCTGAGGCAATTCATCAATATCAAAGCTACGGTGCTGTGCAGAAGTCTTGAGGCAGCCAGTCAAGTCTTTGTTTTGCTAGGAAAATGGGAAAAAGGTGCAGTGATTTATTGAAACATGAACATGTGCAAACATAAATGGAAATACAGTATATGTCAAAAACAGAGTTTGTACAATTCCAACAAGTTTAAAAGTCAGTATTTGGTGTGACCACCTTTATTCTTCAGCACAGCCTGAACTCTCTGAGGCAGCTTTCTTTTTAATTTCTTTAAGTAGTCTTCAGAAATAGTTCTCCAGACTTCCTGAAGTCATCCAAACAACATCCAAAGCTCTTCTTTGGACGTTGGCTGCCTTTTGTTTCATTCTCTGTCAAGATGATCCCACACTGCTTCATTAATATTGAGGTCCGAGCTCTCTGGGGACGCCAATCCATGACTGATAGTGTTCCATTGTGGGTTTTTCTATCCAGGTATGCTTTTACTGCACTGTCAGTAATTATGGGATCATTGTCATACTGGCAAACAAACATGTTGCCAATCAGGCAACATGTTTTCATAATGCTTTCATAATTCCATCAATCCTGACAAAATCTCCAACACCACCAACTGAAATGCAGCCCCAGACCATGGCAGGGTTTTACAGATGGCTGTAGACAATCACTGTTGTACCCCTCATTTAATTCATTGTCCCCTTGTGAAAGGGTATATGAGAAAACATTATAAAACAGGTGTTAGAACATGTGTTTATGCAATTATATGCAAGTTAAAAATAAAGGACTATTATAATTTTGAAATAGAAACACAATGATCACTATATAAGACCCAAATCTTGTATCAGATAAGATAACTGATGTGCTGCTGTCTCTGTTTGAATTATAAGTGAAAGGTTAAAATTAAAAAAAGATAAAATAGATGTCAGGAAATATAAATTGCAGAGCTGTGTGGGCTTATCAAAGTACAACTATGTCACTGCTTCGCTTAGACAAAGCTTCCAACATTTTCCCCACCACACATATTCCTCATCTGTGGTTGCAAACAGGATTTACCATTAACCGATCAAACATCACATCACACATGTCACACAGATCTGTGTTTTCCACCTCTCCCCCCGTTAAATTGCCCACTTTGCATTTAACAAGGCAACATAGCTCAGAATATTAGTTTGGATGTTCTCCAAGCCTGCTGTTTTCCCATCATTGACCTCTTTCACAAAGCAAAGTTCCTGACTTGTTTGGCATCCCCCTGGATGAAGCGCACATGTCTCCAAAAGGCAGATTATAGGAGCTGAGCTCATCAGTTCAGCGTGCTGTTATTTTACAGGTTTGCTTGACATGGGTTTTGGAAGAGAAACTCAGTCTGTGGATAGCTCCTGTGCTGCGCTCTGTGCCGTCCTCTCACAGAGCATTCCAGCTGCCTCATTATGCTCACCAAGTGTAAATCTGGTAACCTCAAAAGCTCTTTAACCAGCAGCACAGACCTTTAGGAATGTAATAAAATGGTGGTATTTAATCGTGCTAATCTCATCCAAACTGTCTGGAAACAGCAGTAAAGCACGTTTACAGTATCTTGACGTTTTTGGCTTCATGCGCCACACTTAAACACACTTTTGTTTTCAGTGAGGATGGCAACAGACCACAAAACACAGTACAACATAATTTTCAATAATAGGAAAAATCAATACAAGTGGTGAATCTAGCTTTATCCCCTTTGGGCCTGATATAGTGATTTTGGTGGAAAAAAATCATCTCCTTCCTATATGATCTTTTTAGGTAGGCAATGTCAGAAAATGAATATTACAGTACAATATATGGTACCTTCAGGGCTCCAATCAATAGCCTCTTCATCCTTTGCTTAGATTCTATCCTGTAATCATGGTGCTACATGCTGATTACACGTTCCAGAACTGCATTAGTTCTGTCATTGTTGAAATTTGTTATTGTTGCCATCCTAGCCACAGAATCAGAGCTCTAGCTGATAGTAATGTCTAGCAATATGTCAAGCACTTGAATCCAGATTGAAATATCTCAACAATTAAATGGATATCCATGGCATTTTGATATTCACCCACATGATTCGCCCGAATGAGTGGATTTCCTCTAATGCTGCCATGAGGTTCACATTCATGGCTTTCAGTAAAACAGATGAACTACCATGAATCCTAATGCACACATTTAAGTGCACCTCAGGAGAAACTGAGACAGTTAGTGAGCTCCTTATTAACTTATTTTTATCTTGAATAATCATAGATCAGAATTAACAGCTTTATGTGGACATTTGAAAATTTCATCAGCTTCATCTGCATTTTTGTGCTTAACAGTGACGCTAACAGGCTAAACTGATGGTAAATATAGTAAAAATTACACCTGCTTCAGCTGAGCTTACAGAGTCTCACTAGTGCAGAGTAGTCCCAATTTTAACCAGTATCATTAAAAATACATTCTATGGTCTTTCATTTTAAAACCAGAACTACATTTGCAGTATTTCGACAAGCCCTGCAACATCTGGCGACCTGTTCAAGGTGTACCCGCCTCTCACCCTATGACAGCTTGGTTAGGCTCCCACCCCTCTGTGATCCTCAACTGGATAAGTGGAAGAAGATGGATGAATGCTTCAGTATCGGCAGGGCATACATTGGCTGATAAGATGCTTTATATGGATACAATTAGTCACCAAGTCACAACCCATTTAGAGTTCATCCAGCTATTTTATGAAATATTTGCAAACCCAGAAAGAAAAAAGGCTTTCCTAATAATATTAACAATGCTTTTCTTTAGCAAGTGGCTAAAAGAGCCTCACCTGCAATACGGTGAATGTTAAGAGATTAAATCAAACTTCAGTGCAAAAGCTGTGGTTCTGTTTTTCAGTGAAAGAGCACAGAACCAGCGAGCAAACTGTCATAGTTTTTTCACATTTTAAACACATTTTCCATAATCTGCTGCACTGCACAGAGTCGCTAGCTTGGCTCTGAGTTTTGTTTAATGAAGGACTGTGAACTGCGAGAGCGTCCTCAGTGTAAATCCTGCTAGTGAAATTAAAGAACAGAAAAATCACATGCTTTATTTAAGAGCAACACTTGAAATTCAGATTAGAGCGTTCCTGACATTTAGCCTGGAATATACTTTGTTTTGGGGACACAGTGTCCCTGATGTTTTCATGTAACTTTGGCCATACAGTTATATAAAATTAGCAACAGCATCATGCCATCTCTATGATGACAATGCTCTACAATGTCAGACGGGGACTTTTCTGCACAGACAAGCATTGTGTGTTGTCATAAAGAGAAAATGCGGCTCTCTATCCATGAACTTGAAGATGGAAATCTTGGTGGGGAAAACAGCATGCCGTTTACAGACATGAATGCCATTCCTACTTCGGTTACACAGTCCCATTTGGACACGCATCCATGTTATCAGCTCAGAAACGGTCAGGAGGAAGGAGCGGGAAGCATGACAGAGGATCTTCCTGCTGCCGGGTACAGTTGTTGAGTAATCAGGTCAAGCTGGACTTTCCAGTGTTGTCACCGAGGGGAGATACTTACAGCATCAAGGGGGGATTTTTCAGAATAAGAGAAGGGCAGACACATCATTAACAGTGTCCTATATCGTTCATCACTCACCACCAGCACCAGCTCCACTAAATGCTCCACAGAGAGCTGCTGAAGAGACAGGTGACATGAGGACAGGAACATGGGGTAAGAAACTGAAGGGACACAGCTACACTGAAACTCTATCTAAAGGTGTGGAAGAATATGTGGAATTTTACTCAAAGAGAGTTATGTTATTCACAGTGGCAAATACTGGGGGGAAATTATGTAAGTCCTTTTAAAGTTTTAAAAACATTTTGATGACTGAATTGAATTTGTGGTTAGATCTTCAGCTGCAGTTTTCCACACTGAGACTGAACGGTTGCTCCAGCTCACTCATTTTTCCTCTCTTTGGTCCTCCCAGGGTTCTGTGGCTGTAGACGGGATGATAAGCCGAGGAAATCAGGATCAGGGAACCTCCAGATCTCCAGACAAATCTGAGCCACTGTCCAGGCGGCACTCACGACCTTTGACCCGCAGCAGACCACTGACGCGCTCATCCCTCTCATCCCCTATACACCTCCAGGCTCGCCGGGCCAGGGTGAGCTAGGCTGTGTGTGTGTGTGTGAGGTGGGACTGAATGCCACATTTGACTTAATGGCCACAATTTTTTTAACTGAATGTGTCTTTGTTGTGAAGTCTGTGGATAAGAATAAGTACAGTGTTCCTTCCTGGCAATCATTAACATTTTAGACAAGATAACAGGAAGATATTTGGAAGGATACGGGGAAAAACAGCAAGCTTTCACATCATGCCACATCACGAAAACTCCTGTGATTGCTGATTATTATTACAACAAATCCTCACACACAAGGTGATATAACGTGTGTGATTTGTCTCACTTTGGTTAGACTGCACAGTCAGTTCAATCCTGCAGTCGTTCCTGCCCGCCTCGGTCTCTTTTTGAATAACAGTTTTAAAGCTAAACAAGATTAAATGCTTTGCAGATGATCCTGTGGGCCAGATCTGCAGATACAGTATACTCTGAGACTGTCTGTCTCAGCAGAGGTCAGATATTTAGGGATTTTTTTCTGTAACACCAAATGAGTTATACCTTGATATATAATTGTGAATGATTGTTGCGCTTCCTGTTGTATTATATAACTTATATTGAGAATTTCTAGCCAAAGCTTTTAAAGAAAGCCTCTGCTTGTGTAGTGTTTTGACTGCTAGTCAGGATTTTATCCCCTCCCTTTTTCTGGGCCTCTGTCTACTCTGGATTACTCCCGCTGTTGTGTAAATAAGGTGAAAGTCAAATGACGAGACAGCTCTGCTCCATCCAGCAGTATGCAAGGTCACCTTTTTCCTCTGTCAACACTGCAGCAACAACACAAATACACCACTGCTCATCCAGACATAAGGAAAGGGGGAATTATGTAGTGCACAAGTTTACCACAAATTTTACTTATGAAAATACATTTTTTGAAACAATAATGTTTACAGTTCTATGCAAATGTCTTAAGCCCCTCCTTGTTTCTTTTATTTTGCCTTAAAGGTTCCAGACTGCTTTTTTAAAGTGGTCTTGAGGAATACTTTTCCAGGCTTTTTGAAGGTCTTTCAAAGTTTTTCTTTGACGTTGGCTGCTTTTTCACTTATTTAAGTCTTCACTCCTTGAACCTGACCATTGCCAGAGGCATGATTCTCTGCTTGTTTGTTTAAGTCACTTCAAACTGACCCATGAATCATTCAAGCATAAAAGAAGGCACCTAACTCAAGGGATGAACCAGTGTTGTGTCTATGCTTACAACAACTTAGCAAAGAACCAATTTAGAATTGTATCTTTGTTAGTTGCAGCTTGTCACAAAAACACATAATTTGTTCCCATTTCTTTAGTTAAACATACAAAACAGTACCTAAGATAACACAGTTTAAAAGCCAAAAATATTATGCTGTCATTAACACAAATATTAGCTGAAAACTTAACATAATGCAGCATAGTGTGCAGTGTGTGCTTAAAAGAATCTGAGGAAACTAGACAAATGGAGGAGAGATGAAGACGTGTCAGGCCCCAAAAAACTATCTACAGCAGATGGACACTATCTGAAAGTCATGTCCTTAAGAAACAGGGAAAAAAAATCCCACAAAGACCTGATGCAGGACCTGAGAGATGCATCTGGGTGCGTGTGTGTGTGTGTGTTTGTGTGTGTGTATGTGTGTGTGTGTGTGTGTGTGGAAGGTAGAGGGAGCTGTAGGGACCATGGGATCAGACTGATGCAAAGGAGTGGATTTATTTTCTTCTAACCATGACTGATGAAACACAGCTGTCTAAACTTTCTTTCTCTCTCTCTCTCTCTCTCTCTCTCTCTCTCACTCACTCACACACACACACACACACACACACACACACACACACACACACACACACACACACCACGAGATGAAGATCAAATCAGATCAAAGACACATTTGCATCAAAGTTATTTGTAAAAGCTTTTCTGAAAATAAGTTGGATTTTAGAACATTCAACATTCAGAGAAAAGCTTGCAGGCATTGATTGAGGAGATGTTGTTCAGTACTTTTCCAGCACCCAACATGAAATATTCAACAAAAATCTACTGTTACTGTCACCTTCTGGTTTTGTGCGTAAGAAACAGCTATCAGTTTTATTATTATTATTTTAGTGGGCTCTATGAAAAAAACCCATATTTATATATATATATATATAAGTATTACTGACTTTTTGGGTTTAAACACATTAATAAAAAATATAATTAATAGCTTTCATATGAAGCTTCACTTTTAGTTTATTTCGGTCTTTTTAAATCTTGAACTGACAGGAGAGAATAATATACAGTATAGTTTGACCTCAGGATATTCAAGCAGAAGTTTCCGTGATACTGCAGAACTTCAGAGAATCTCAGCGTTTTTGTGTGAACGTGGGGTTTTCCTATGACAGAGGCAGCATTTACTGCTCACTGTCTGTGTTGGGATTAAGTTTCCCACACTTGGAAATTGGACCCCTGGGATCCCAGGCCTTTAGGTTTATCAATTTATGTGAACAAGGAGACTAATTGCTTGTGTAGCTTTTGCCGTGACTTGTGCCTCATATTGTTCACCCTTGTACTTTTGTTTCAAATCCTGTGCTATCAGAAAATCACACAGGGACACTCAGCTGCAAAGTCTGTCCAACTTACTCCAGTTTAATAGAATGATTTATTGTTTTATATTCTTTAAGTAGCCTTTTCTTGCAGTGGCTGCACCCCCAGTAAGCAAAAACGTGTCAGCAAGTCCACCACATATTCTTCACATGTGACACTTTTTTCTCTGGTAATGCTAGCAAATAAGCTGTTAGGGCTTTCTGGGTTTTCATGCGATCATATGGCATAAACACTCATGAAATATGTTTTTCTTGGTTGAGCCAGATTTGGAATTTGAGTCATATTCCCAGCATAGCTACTGCTACTGTACGAGGGAAACACTGAGATTATTCTGGACCACTCAAGTGTTGTTTTTGTAGTTAATTTCTATTTTTTCTCCTTCTCTTGTCTCCATGTCAGGCCGCTGCAAAGATGAGCAGTGGATCAGCAGGTATGGTACCTTTTATGATAAGAGTATGTGTGTGTCTGTGTGTGAGTTGGGGGCTGTGTGCATTCACTGTCCTTTTTGTTGGATTGTTTGCATTCCCACTTCGGGATAAAGCTGGCTTCTGGGAATGTCTCCCACAGGATTCCCAGCCAGTAGGTCAGCCATTCAGACGTAATGATATACTGTTTCTACTCACACACACGCACACACACACACACACACACACACACACACACACACACACACACACACACACACGTATATTTAGGTGCAAAGCCATACATAGTAAAACATACAAGCCATCTTTGCTTTGAAGCCACAGTTTGGTGGAATTTCTCATGCGATAACAAACAGACGCGTAACGTCTCATTCACCATAAGAAAAAAGCAAAAGGTCTTTAATCAAAAATATCTTTCACTATTATTTGCTTTCTTTTGTTTCTCTCTGGTCATCACATTCCCAACAAGGGTCTGGGGAGATGATTAATGAGTACAGCTCTGACCCCTCCATATCTCTTATCCTCAGAGTGTGTGTCCTTTGATTGACATGCACAGGCGTCACAGCTACTATAGTTAAGTGCAACCTAGGGAGAAGTCTTGGTGACCGGGTCACATTTGCTGCACTTTGCTTTTGTGTGTGCTTGTGTGTGTATATATATATATGTATACACACACACACACACACACACACATATATATATATATATATGTGTGTGTGTGTGTGTGTGTGTGTGACACTCTGGGTGTCTCAGATGTGGCATTACCACCAGTCAGGCGTCTGCTGTGGGTAATGAAACCCCGGAGTCTGCGGGGAGGTCAAAGGTGACGCTGTGAGAGGTGACGCTGTCAGTGGCGTGCGGCGGGGATGTTTCTGTATTTGTAAGTAAGAAACGTTTTATACAAACAAGCAGCGCCAAGGGAGGGTGAAGGTTTTGCTTTTTGTGCTTCACTCTCTCAGTCAAGAGTGTTTATTTTCTTCTCTGATATCAGGAAACACTTTGACTCTTTTCCAAAAATCCCATCGAATCAATCAGCGTTTGTGTGGTGGTGAGGTCCGTGTCTGAGCTGCGACGCGGCAGGACGCATACGTTACAGTCATATCTCTGCTCACACTGCTGACATTCGCCCTGCTCTCTGCCAGATAAAGAGGGAATTCCTCGCATGTGCTTTAACCACAACTAATGGCATTCAAGCTGTGTTCTGTGCTAGATGCCTCCTTATCTGTTTGGAGATTATTGTAATTTTCCTCAGAATGTATATTTATTCACTGTGACAGCTTTATTGAACATCTGTGGCCGTGTATCACAGGGAACTCTGTGAGGTTTCAACAGAATTATTTCTTAAGCCACAGAAATAAAAAAAACTTTAATTCCTGCAGAGGTTATGTTTTCAACACTTTGTTTCAGGAAAATGAATATGGAGCAACAGGCATTTAAGCATTTTATTTCATCTCAAATTAATTTGCATTGGAATGATCCCTCCATAGTGTCTGTGGGGTTTTACATCAGCCCTGCTCCATATTGCACATTGCTCATTTTTCTGCATTTTAACCCACTTTAGAAACTTGAACGAAGATTTTTGACAGTTTAATTAGATTTATTAAATACCAAATTTTCACGTTCAACTATTTGGTGAAATATTCACAAACAACAAAAGATCTGCGAGTTATAAGATTATATGATGTCAAGTGGAGGCCTCAACCCCACGGCCTTTCATTTATGTGCTTTCATAATGAAAGGAGGGCACTGTGCTACTACAACAATACAAATATTATTCCTAGATTACAGTACTTTATTGAAATGATAATCAAGTTGCACCAATTTTGACTCAACATTGATAGTGGCAGGAGAAAAGGAAGTTTGCGTTTCACTTTCAATTAACCCCAAACAAAGCACTGCCGCAGCAGCCAGTCTCCTTTAAAGAGGGAGGCAGTGCAGACCTTATTCCACTTACTGTCAATAACACTGTCATGTGTTAAAAGCACATTTCATGAAATTCACTTTTTGTCAGCTGTTGTATTGCACACTTTGACTTTTCTGGCAAAGGTATTTCAGGAGAGTGCTGCTATTTTAGAGCAGCTGATAAGTGACAGATGACCTCAGTTTAAAAAATGCACACTGACACACATTCTCCCTGTTTTCACTGTAACCCAGGATTACACATAACATATAATCCATCACTATTTTTGAAATATTTGAAAAGTGCTCAGGGAGGATGTGAGTAATCTCAACCTATGGCCTTCTGCCCTTTTAATGGTTCTCTTGCCTGTCTGTGAAATGTTTAAATATGTCTGGCTGGCCTGCAGCTCCTGCAGACCACTGGCTCCCTTTTTCCTGCTGACATTTAGCCCAAATGCTTTTTGTTTGTTTGTTTGTTGTTTTAAAGTGACAAATATCATCCTATTCAATTTAAAACATGCTTCAGTTTGACTGCAAATTTCTGCTGTTGTGCGTTTTGCAGGAGTTGGCTCAGCAATTAACTTGCAATAAACCTTTATGACTTAATCCGATGTGCAGACCCACCCGAGCGCCAACATTAAAGGTTTGCAGTCTGATGCAGGAGGTCCCTTATAAAGCTGTTGCTTGGTGCTTGGCAAGTGTGCTACAGTGTGTGTGTTTGTGTAAGTGTGTGTAAATATTGCTGCAATATGCAGCGGTGCTTTAACAAGTCTGGAAGTGGATTTGGCTTTAGTCCAGCTCCCCCCCACCGTTTCCTCCCTCACCTCTCCCTTTTCATTTTTCTTCTGTCCTTCTGCCCTCTGCTGTCTCTGATGATTTTTTAAACTCCCACAGTGATTTTTTTTTTCATGTTTCATTATACATAAACAAGAATTTCACTCACCCAAAAAGGTGGTGCACAGATTTGGGGACTTGGGCAGGATGCAGTTCAATTAACCACACAGCAAGCCATATTATGTGCCAGATAATTGCATTAAAATGCTCTGAATGGCACCACTACCACACCCATGGCTGAGAGGTCTGGTTAAGTGAGTTGAATTAGCTGAGGTGAAGCGTAGCAGGCAGCTTCCAGTTAATGGTACCTGTGTTGGAACCTACCGCTCACTCAAACTGTTCACACTCATATAATGCACAACTACAGCCTTTATATATGCAGGGAACTGGAGCCACACATTGGAGCTATGCTCAAGTGGCCACTTTAGTTTCTGGAACATTTTTCAGCCACTTGTGCTTTACCTGCTACACACCAACAATTAGTTGGTAGTTGGTTGCTGACAGTTTTTTGCTGCACAGCAGTTAGTGTACAGTCAGAGAATCTATCATCAAACGGGTCATGTGGCAGGCGGAGTGTGGACCCCAATGCAGGACTCAGAAAGCATACCAGGGCATATCGCCATTGTAGGAACGTAACCTGTTTCTGAGCAGTTTATGTTTCAGATTAGAAATCAACAAGTATGAAATCGCCGCCTACTGACCAGTCAGTTCTCTGGAAAATTGTGTCACCGTTGCAGGAAGGTCTCTCAGACCTCTGTGTTTGGATAATAGGAGGAAGTTTTTTAATAGCATCTAAAGTCTTTGTGTTTTTCTGATGAGCTTCAGTATCTCAGAGGCAACTTTATCCACCGATTTTTTTCTTTTTTCTTTTCCTGTTTGCTGCAAATGATTTTTTGAATGAATTTTACTGTTCTATAACAATTACCATATGATCCTAAAACAGAGCAAATACATGTGCCTGCTGATCTTGTGACTGGTCAGACGCTGACCAACACCACTCCGTTCAAGTGAACGCAAAAGGGAAACCCTGGGTTAACTTGGAGAGCTGACAGCCAGCTTTGTGTGACCGCTTGTCCTGAAACTGGAAAGACACCCTGAGTATGTTGAACTCGCTTCATAGCACAGATCTCAGCGCTGCGCCACAGGTCATGATCACCCACCGAAAACAATGAACAGGTCAAGGCATGAAATGCTCCATAGGGCTTGGAGCTGAGGAGAACTGAGATGGATGATAACTCTCTGTGGGCTTTTCACGTCCTCTAGCACACAGAACACCATTTGACTCATTAATAATGTGAAAATATTAATAACAGCTGTTACTGTGTAAACATTCAGCCAGTCTTAGACAAACAGACTGACTAAATATAGCAAAGTGAAGAAGATTCAGCGACTCGAGTATCAGTTTGTTGCACCAGCCTAATTACTCCCCAGTGTAACTGTTTCACTGTAATTAAACACTTGTAGTTCATTGTAACAAACATGCCAGCTCTTATATCACCAGTATAAACATTGAACTGTACTACTTGTACATTTCTGTGTATATTTTGGTGTGGGTGTTGGCTGCAGATTTTTATATTTATATTGTACAAACTTCTGTGTTTACTGTGTGTGGTCTTGAAACTCTACCCCAACACTGAGAAAGGGCTTGAGGAAGGAAGCTGGTCCTTGAGGATTTTCCAGGTAAAAAAGTTTATTTTAAGAGCTAAAAACCTCACTATGTGTTTACAGGGCCTAAGTTCCTTTAAAATGAGACACTCAGCAACGAGGAGCTCCTATCAGCGTATGATCTGCACTGCGATGGCCTGTGGAGTTTCCTTATTGTTCCCCCCTCCCGGTCATCCCAGAGGTCTGCACCCCACCGTCGTCTGCACTTAGCATTCAAACCCCCTCATCTGTCTCCTCCTCCTCTGTCTCCCTTGAGCCGGCTTTTCTCTTGTTCCCATCTGCATCGCCTCTCCTCTTTGGTCCACAGGCCAAGACACTCGCGCTGTGTCTCTTGCTTCGGGTGGGCCATGGTGATAGCCATCTCCTGTAGGTGATCCAGTCCCCAGAATAGGAGGTGGACAGTGTCAACAGACTTATCTTCACAGGCTGGACAAGGGAAGTTGTTGTTGTTGTTGTTACTGGAGAGTGTGTGGACGGACACTCTGAATTAGCTCCTGACCCACTTTCCCCCGGCCCCTCTTTCTGAGGGAATTGACCAAACTGTAGCATTCCTCAGCAGCTGATGCAGAAATATCACAAAATCGTTTTCACTCAGGCTTTTTTCTTCTTGGAAATTTTACGTCTTATATAGTTTAGTAAACTGATTTTACATCTCATTTTACTTTTTGTCGTATATGGGTTTCTCATCTGAGTGCCACCACTCCTCATTTCTGCTCATCCCGAGTGCTCACTGTCTGCTTTTGCTCGAAGCACCTGCCAATCACAGCATCGCTCTGCTGTATCAAAGTCAAAGGTCAGAACAGTAATATCAGCTCTGAATACTAAACAGTGCAGCATTTGTCAGTCATAAAAGCTAGCACTGTGAGAAAGGACTACTTTTCTTTGAGCATGTGGTGTAGTTTTATTGTCTATTTATTTTTATATTTATTTTTATTGTCTGGGCTCTCCTGCACACACACTGTATCTACCCTCCTTCTTTCCATCATTTCAGTCACCTCTTACATAGTCATCATAGTCCTTACATTTAAAGTATCCACTCTCACCTCCACACTCCTTCCCTTCCTTCTCCTTTGATTCCTCTGAACATGCTTTCCTTCTTTCATCCTCTAACAGGCTTCACTCAACAGTAGCATAGTTTCCACTCTTGATAAAAGATTTTATTCTCAATATCCTTCCTGGTGCAACCATCCTAATTTTTCCAGGTTTGGGCCAGTAACAGGACTACCCTGGCTCGCACCCCCCCCCTCCCCTCCCTTAGTTGGGTTACTTGTACAGGTAGTGTAGAGCTTTTACTTCATGTAATCCTGCAAATGGTAAAGTACAAAATCAAGATTGAACACATTAACAGATGTGATCTGAATCCTAGAGAGAGCCTTCATAAAGCTTTCTGAGGATGTGAGCATATGGAATAACTGTGATTCACTGTAAGATGATTAGGTGTGTGTGTGTGTGTGTGTGCGCGTATGTGTGTGTGTGTTCTCATGGATAACTAAAACACATAGTATGAGCTCAGAATTTAGGTCAAGGTCACATGGTGCCATCTGTTCAATGGCTTCATTTAATCTGGAGGTTTTCCACTTAAGCGGACTGCTGGTACTCACTGCAGGTGACAAGATGACAATTTAATTTATGGACTGAAAATGCTTCTGAGGGTTGTTGTTGTTGCACAAAGATGAGGTAAGCAATTGTTAGAGACTCAGTAAAAAAAAATTGAGGAGGTTATGTGTTCTTCAGGCTCAAACTGTGGGATCCAGTGAGCTGTGCTGCTTGGCCTGAATGACTGAGTGTTGCTGAAAATAGAAGACAGGGACCGGGGAGAGAGTAGCAGGGATGAGGAAAATAAAAATGTAGAGGAGTAGGAGAGGAGGAGAAGTGGAGGAGGAGGAAGAGAAATGGATAGAGGATACATGATAGCTGAGAAGACATGGAGCATTTGAAGAAGCGATGAGAGAGGAGTAGCTTGGTCAGATGGTTTTGCCACAGTCTTTGGTCATGTGATCTGTTAAATCATTGATTAGACTGAACTCACTAACCCAGACTCACTGTGCAACTATTGACTTTTTACAGTAATTCTATTGAGGTGAATGAGTGAAGCCTTTCAGAGGGATACAATGTTAGAAATGTTTCTGGGTAGGAATCATATTCAGCTCTAAGAAGATGACTGGAGACAAGCTTCTGGAAATAAAAAACACTGCCTTTGTGACCACTGCATGCACTGGCCGCATCATGACATATCTTTACAACCTTAAATGACCTCATAGAAAAAAGCAGAAGAAACTTGACTTCTCTTCCTCCTCCTCCTCCTCCTCCTCTGCCCCTGGAAGACAGCAGCCTTCTCCAAACTAGCCCTGTCCATTTTTTTTTATAACCACTGCAAGATCTGATTGCTTCCCTGGTGGAGACGCCCATGCTCGGCTGTATATTTGTTCAGAAAGTCAGATGCAGGGTCTGTCCAGAATATATCTATTGTGCTGCTTTGATTGGCTGTTTGAGTGCTGGAATGTGTTAGGTTGGTGTTTTGATTGGCTGCTGCTGTGAGAGACAGTGATCCTGTGGTGCTCATTCTCTCTGCCCAAAGTAGAGCTTGACCTCAGGGACCAGCTTAGCATCCACATATCACAGCCTTCTACATCACAGGGGTGAAACCCAAAACTGACTGACTGTGGATCAAACTCCCTGGAAGTTTAGTAGTTTTCCACAGAAGTGTTTGATTCCTCTTTCTTTCACACTCGTCCGTATATCAGCCTCAACTTCTTCCAGAACACGTACTGTACTAGTAACTGCAATTGTTGGTAAAGTCCAGTCAATATTTTTGGCCCCTGTCCTACAGACTGGGGTAAACAGATGCATTATTATCATAGAAGACTGAATGGCAGGAATTGGACCCCAATGCAGGACTCACAGGACAGGAACCTAAACATAGCTTTACTGCAGAGTCAGCCTGGAAATAATACACTGCAGCTACACTGGGCCAGAAATACTGTAATAAGAAAACTAGGAACATACACCACACACCAAGGAGACACAAAGTGAGGGGAAGCCACTGATGACAACATGACAAAGAACTGAGGAGGACACAGACAAGAGGTAACAAGGGGAGAACAGGTGAACTGAATGACACTAATGAGACAAAAGGAAGCAACATTAAACACTACGCACAGCGAACAAGGAACTGGCAAAAAAAACAGGAAGTGATTAAACATGGAAACAGAAACGCAGACTTTGACAACACAGGGTGGCAGGTACACAGAGAAACACAGGGAATTGAAACCAAATACAAAACAAGGGACTAAGGTACAGAGGGACCAAACAGACACACCGGGATGCAGGGATGACATGGAGAACATAGGGAAATGGGAAAAAAATGCAAATAACTATAACTAGAAGTCCAAGAAGGGAAACATAAAGAGACCAAAACTCAAAACAGCAAAACTACAATAAGCTAAGAATTAAATGGAGACAACAGAATTTTCAAAGAGCAAAACAGAACACGCTGTGTCACATGGCACTTTATACTGTGATTTTTTTCTTTTTAATGAAGGGTGATTTTTTTTGTCTTGTTTAAAAATACTAATGCATCACTTACTTCACAAACCCCTGTCAAAAACAACCAATTTCAGCTGTGCAGTGTTAATAGGTATATTATATACAGTTTTTGGTGTTCATAATACCAAGTAAGGACATTCATTTTACACATTGTAAAAGTAAAAGGTGTAGTTCTGAATTTAATTTATTAGATCCACAACTATCGCAGCCTGTAGTGTAGTGGCAACGCTACCTGGCAGCATGAGATGAAATGCACCCAGAATGGCCGATCACCAAGGTCCTCCAGATAGGACCAGTTCCAGCCAACTACTGCCCGGTCAGTAGTCCTGCCTCAGGACAACATGGACGCTCTTGTCAGGACATGAGCTCAGAAAGGAATTGGCTGAAAAAGAAGAGCGAAACTGATAGATCTGCATGGAAGATAGAGCAGTCCCTCAAGACTGTAGGACCAGACTGACCAATCTCTGCACTAACAGAACCCTAAGGAACTCAATGGGTATGTGGAGAACAACACTAGAGGCCAACTTCAAGCTCAATTGCACAAGTCAACATCACGTGACGTGGCCAAGGAGATGCTCTGTCCCCACTGCTGTTCTAGGTAGCCAGAATTGAGGGGATTGCACTACGAGAAGGCAACATTGCAGCTACAAGTACCTTGGAATCCCACAGGCAAATGGGAACTATGAACAGGCCACTGGGTCTACCACACCAGGCAAGACCCGAGGAACAGGCTGTGCAGAGATGCTCCCGAGACGATCCAGAACATGACAGCAAGGTGCAAGATGCTAGCAGCCAGGCCATACATGGAACATCATAACCAAGTGGCTGGCATAGTGTACAGGAACAAAATGGGATACACTCCCCGGAGGTGGTTAAGAATCACCAAGCTAAGATCCTGTGGAACCAAATACAGAGAAACTGGTGGTGGCTAACCAAATGGACACAGTAGTGGTGAACAAGCCGTAGTGATATGATAGCAACACCAGGAAGAAGCTTGTGAAATATCGACAGAGCTTAGAGAGAACGTGGTGGAATTTTGGATACCGCTACTGGATTTTTTCCAATTTCTCATGGACATGACTTTCAGATACTGTTCATCGGCTACAGATATTTTGTTTTAAAGGTATGACACTTCTTTTATCCAGTTTTGTCAAGTTTCCTGAAATCTTTTAGGAGCACACCGCACTCCGCCAGGTTTTTGGCTAAGATCTATTTGGGAATCACTTTTTGGGAATCACGCTATTTTATGCCTGTCAAACTGTGTTATTGTTGGCATTTTTCATAGATTCAACTATTTAACTTTAACTGGTTCTTTGCTAAGTTGTCTGGTGTGTGTAGACACAACACCGATCCATCCCTTGTGGTGCCTTTTTGTGTGCTTGAATGATTCATAGGTCAGTTCTAATTGGCTAAGCAAACAAAACATTCCTCTGAAAATGGTCAGGTACAAGGGCTGGACTGAAAAAAAAAGATTTCCGAAAGTCTGGATAACAATTCCTCAAGATCACTTTAAAAAATTACAAGAAAGTCTGGCTCTTTGAAAAATGTAAAGAAAATAGGGGTGGCTCAAGACTTTTGCACAGTACATACATTTGCTAAAAACAGAGAATAGCAAAATCAAAGGGTGGTTTAAAAAATGTTAATGAGAACCAATGTGGATTGTATGTGGAATAAAAGGATTTAATAATGTTGCTTGAAAGGATTTAATAATGTTGTTTTTTTACATTCCATTCTTCACATGACTTGGAATATTTGAACACGGTAACCTCACGTTCATGCGTTCATTATGTTACCTTTAATATGTAATGCAGATGTGTTTATGCCACATCCTGACTGTGTTTTCCTTTTTCTGTCAAAAGAAAGTTCAAACAGTTTAATCAGTTTGCTTTCTTAAAGCACTGAAAGCAATTAAAAAAAAGTCAGTGAACATTGATCGTAATATAGCGTCTGGTTTTTGTCAGAGGAAGATTTTACTTTGCAAAAACAGGGTTTTGTGAATCAATGAACTAGAAAATGTTTCACTGTGTCTTTTCATCCCTCTTCTGCTTATTTTATTATTACTCTGGTCGTGGGAATAACCAGTGCGCTCAATCCCTGCTTATTTTCCCTGATTATATTCCAGTTGTGCCTATAGTTGGCTGTGTGCTAAAATCCTTAAGACCATTTAAGACAGGATGGGGAACACAGCTTTGTGCAGGCCACGGGGTCTCTCTGTTTGTATATATTTTATTTTATTGTGGGCTGAACTTTATTTACAAGCCTTTGCAAATTTATGTTTGCACATATTGTAGCCAAATACCTGTAATAGCATGAATAAACTTAGCATCAAGCTGTGCAGTAACAGACAATAATTTCACCCTTTTATCACCATTTACTCACATATTCATATGAGTAAACTTTTCGGTTCTGTTCATATAATCCCATGAGTGGCAACCACAGCACCATCCTATTGTTGAAGCCCTCAAAAAACCACGTTACTCTGGAGGAATGCCGGTGATGGTGGTGTGTTGGTTCAGTCTGATTGCATTCTTAATCATCAGTTTTCTCACAGCATTCTATAAAGTCACTGCACCCGTGCTGCTTCTCCACGTCATGTAGATTCTCTCTGTCAGCTGTAGACTAGACTTTTTTATTTTGTAAGAAGAGAAAGAGTTAATGTTTACATTTCTGTGAACCAAACGGTGCTGTGGAATCTGGATTTGGTTTACTGCGGATGCCTGCAGCTAAAAATAAGAAACTTGTTTGTGCCTTTCTCGACTCCCTTCAAGACATGTGTTACTTGTTTTAAAAGCACAGCGTCACTCCCGCACAGCTTTATTCCTCTTGCGTGCTCTCATCGTCATCATGTATTTTTTTCCGAGTCACAATTCTTTGGGATCACACGCAGGTGCACCGCTGCCATTTTCAGCATCATTAGTACAAACTGCCTTGCCGGCACTGAATTCCTACATCTTTTCTAGGGCCTGCTTGGCATCCTTGCAATGTGCCTGTGTTCTCATCTTTTTCATTTGTATTTTTTTGAGTGTGGCTAAATGCAACAGACACATGGGTATGTATCTGTGAGCCACTCAACGGCTAAACTATCAACAGCTTCTTCGCTATGACAGAGCAAAGCAGGGGAAGTCAGAGCAGACTCCAGCCTTAATAACCCTCAACTTCAACATAGTTGATGTGCAGCTACACAAGTCACATTCTGGGTGGAATTATTTCACCAAATATTTATTCAGAGCCTCAACTAAGACGGTGAACTGTGTCAGTAAAGCAGTGTTTGGTGTCGACATAACCTCAGGAGTCTGCTGACCACTCAGGATGTCAAGCGTGTTTCGACAAGCTGAAATGTTGAATCAGGTCTCTACTCATGGATCCCTGCTGACCTGCAATTTAACACCACAAACAGGACATCCGATGGTGTCAGGCAGACGGCAACCGAGGAGCGTCCTGACCGGTCTGATCGCTTAGTCTGGCATTCCTGGAATGACATGGGAATAACTCAGAGCTCAGAATGAAATTCCCAAAACTCTTAACCTGTCAGTGGGGTGGATGTGGCCCTGAAAGAGAGACAGCTCAGATGGTCGAGCACTTTCACTTTAGGTTGTCATGCTGGCTGCAGCATGCCGGCCATTGAGTACCCCTCACTTTATCTCAGTTAGTCAAGAAATAGTCGTGTATTCAGTTACTCAGTCACCAGTTAGTGCAGTTAAAGGTAAAGTTAGAAACCCACTGAAGCACTTGTAAAGCCTTTGAGTGCTTTATTGCAGTTTTTCTTCAGCCTGCACAAAACTGGCTGCTTACATGGTGTTAAGATCACAGGCAGACATTTTTAAAGCAGCCACATTATGATTCAGCATTTTAAATGAGAGAATTTGCTGATGCTTTCTGTCTCCTGACATGAACTGCAAACCTCTTGGAAACAGCAACTCCAGTTTTACAAACTGTCTTAACTATTTGTCATACTTTCATAGAGATTTTAAAGAAACTGTTTGAATTGGAGGACTGAAAAAGAAAAACGAGAGTAAAGCAATGATTAAGTCACCCACTACCAAAGCACAAAATGGGTTGACACTGTGACCTCAGCGATGCCCTCTGAGGTCAGGCCTGTGACTAAATGACTAGAAATGCTAAGGAGAGCCGTTCCAGGAACCAAACTTAGCTTGCAGTTTGTGAGTATGTGTCTATCCTGTGACATATAGCAAATTCAACCCACCTGGTATAGCCAGCAAAAGAAAATATATTTAATTTTTTAACAATACCCTTTTAACCATGCATGCCATGCCCCCTTAGCTTCCAGTCACAAGTTAACAACATGCCGGGAAACGCTACATTTTATGTGGAGATTTTTTGTGGCTGCTGCTTAATGCTCTTTGCAGAAGTCTTTCCACTGAGTTTGTCAAATAGCTGCTGGATTATCTACTGCAAATATGATCCCTACCAAACAATTTCACTAATTATTTATGCAATTATATATTCCCAGAACAAAGAGATGATTGATCAAGACATAGCTGCAAATCACATTCTGCATTTGCTGCAACACACATCATTTTGAACTCTTCAGATTCATCGCAGCTGCTCGTGCATTCTTATTTTAGGCTCGTCAGCCCTGGCTGAGTGTTACTGGTAGCCTACAGGGATTGAAAGAGATCCTTGTTTGGGTGAGTGGGTGGGTTTGTGGCGTGGAGAACGTGTAGCCTAAGTTTGATTTGTGTGTGTGTGTGTGTTTGAGAGGTTTGAGAGCGAGTCGGGGAGGGGGGAAATCCGCCTCTCACATCTGGCTCGCCTTGTCAGAGGTCTAGACTCACATGCTGAAGTTATGTTGTAACGTTTCTGCACCTTCGCCCTACAAACGACTGTGGACGAGTGGGGCAGGGGGCAGAAGACGGCAGAAATGCTATATTAGTTAAATCAGTGCATCCCTTTGGGGGTCCAGATCCTCATCCAGGACTCCATCCGCCTCCGCTGGTGCAGGAAGGTGACGCAGCGCCAGCGCATACCAGGTGTAGCAGTGACGACTATTGCGGCAGCCAGACGCAGAAGCCGGGGCGCACTGTTTTCTCCTGGGCTGTTCTTAGCGGAATAAAGCAACTGAGGAATACGCTTGTGTTTGACGAGCGCAGGTTTTTTGTTTCTTTCTTTTTTTTTTTTTTTA
>VUQK01021151.1:29697-40834 GCA_015106715.1 Bujurquina vittata | reverse complement strand
AACCACACCAGCGCCCCTCCCGAAGAATTCTTTTCCCCCCCCCCCCCCTCTTTTTTTTTTCCCCCCCCCCCCCCCCCCCCCCAAGAATAAAGGACTAAGTGCTTTAGTGTATGTGGGAATATGGCTGCTTTCCAAGCATCCTGTGTGTGTGCATGTAGTCTGTGACTGCTCAGACTTCTCTGTGTCTTATCTGTGCTTCACTAATTATCAGTGGGATTTCAACCGAAGGAACAGATCTTATAAAAAAAAAAAACAGCTAAAAACTTAAAACAGCAAAAAAAGAGCTGAACTTCTTTTTCTTGTGTGTGTCGCTCAAACAAATATTGCATCTGAGTCCCGCTGATATATTAAGTCCAGGAACTTCCTGCTGCTGTTCTTAGCTCACATGCCACTTTGAACGCATGGGAAATTTAGAACAGGAAATGATATCATTCAGGGGACTTTGGGGTCCTTGAGACCCAGTACAAGGCAGACACAACACAGATAAAAGGCTGCCAGAATGTTAGGGGTACTGGTGTGGGATGAAAGGCAGGAAATGAAAGGTAGAGAAAAGAAAGGCAACGTTTCATTAAAAAAAGCTGCGAGGATATCAGGGTGCTTGAATTTTATGTGTTATGTAAGATTGCTCGCACCCTTGTTATGTAAGAAATTACTTTACAGTCCCTTTGTCCGCACATGAATGCCATAATTCACAGACCAACATGCAGTCCAGCACATTCATACACATACCATCTGTCTGGCTGTTGCTGGCTTTCCGCCTGTTGTCATATTCTCCTCAGCAGCAATGCAGTGAAATACGCTGAAAGAAAGCCTGGTGGGCAGCTCTGATTAGCTCTGTCTGACTGCATACACCAGGGTGTTTTGTGGCCCACTAATAATATGTTTGTGTACTAATTAATCTCTTGATTAAATTGTGCACAGATGAATGGCAGTGCTTTGTTCCCATGCTGACAGAAGCTTTGCCCTTGCCAATTACACGTGCACAAACATTGCAATGAAGTATGCTGTTGTGTGTGTGTGTGTGTGTTTTAATCATGCCTTACACCTGATGACTTCAGTTATTGATTACTTTAAAATGCATGCACCAGTATAACAGTGCTGTGCAAAAATCTTGAGCCTCCCCTCATTTCTTTGTATTTTGCTTCCAAGCAGCCAGACTTCTTAAAGTGGTCATGAGCAATAACTCTAGGCTTTCTCAAGGTTTTTCATGCCTTTTCAGTCCAGTCCTTGTACCTGACCATTTTCAAAGGAATGTTTTTTTTGAGTGACCTAACACTGATCTATGAATCATTCTAGGATAAAGAATGCACAGAACTCAGGGGGTGAACCAGTGTTGTGTCTACACATAACAGACAACTTAGCAAAGAACCAGTTTTAAATTGTGCCTTTAGGCACGTTGTTTCTAGCAGCCTGTCAAAAAAACACACAGGCATAAAATACACCAACAAGGTGATTCCTAAAGAGCTGGAATCTTGCCATAACTTGGCATGGTATGCAATGTGTCCTTAAATTATTTGAGGAAAATGGAGGGCAAAAGAAGAAGTGGCAGGCCTAAAAAACTATTTACAACAGACGAACAGTAAGTCATTCTATTAAGAAGAATATAGAATAGAATAGAATGCCTTTATTGTCACTATACAGGATGTACAATGAGATTGGATATCAAGTAAAAGCCTGACAAAGGACCTGAGAGCTCTATTTGACCCTTCAGTTGGTCCATCTGCTGTTTACTGAAGCCTCATCAGAAATGGTCTCAGTGGAAGGCTGGCTGTCAAGAAGCCATTCTTAAGGAAGGGAAACAGGGAGAAAAGGCTGATGTGTGCCACATTATACAAAAACTGGACTGAAAATCAGTGTCAACATCAATACGTACAGAGGAGGTCAGGAGAGAGGTACCTGGGTGTCTACAGCCATCTGTAAAACACCGTGGAGGACGTGGAGGACCGGACCTCAACGTCATTGAAGCAGTGTAGGGTCGTCTTAACAGAGAACTGAACAAAAGGCAGCCAAAATCCATGGTGTATTTTTTTAATCTGCACATGCACACTTTTTGGTTTTTAAAATCTTAGCATTCACTAAGCAGACAGCCGGCGTGGTGTAGCTTCCTCCCTGTGGTGTTCCCACAGAGTGTCCATCTCAGCTGCCCCTCCCCACCCCAGCTGTCTATCTCATCCTTTTTGCATTCTCTGACTCACTGGAAGCAACATCTGGACTACTGAAAATGTCTAGTGTGTCTAATGTATATGTGTGCGTACACATTCGTTGCACTGTAAACCAACAGAAGGAAGGTTAGCGTGTCCTTGCTGAGCAGCCAGTGGGTCCAGCTGACATGTGAACTTAGTGTCCACCGGTTGTCAGGCTGCAACCTCGGGCTCTGGCTGATGCAAATGTCAGCTGAAATTATTTCTTCATGGACTTCGTGGGGCAACATCAGTTCTGGTAATGACAAAGGTGACATGTGATGTGAAGATGTGCTACTGACAGGAATCCGGATTTCAGTGGACAAAGCAAACGGAGCGGCTGGATGATGGAAAAGCTGTGAAGGAGGTGTTTTTGTTGCGACAAGGATTCTGAGGAAGATAGGTTGATAGGAAGAAGGATGCGGGAAGAGCACAGAGGTGAAAGGAAGATGAGACTTAAAGGCAAAAGTAGGTAAACAAAAAGATTAAATGTAAAATAAATAAGCACATTATCACAATAAAGAAGAAGGAATGAATAAAACATTAAAGCATGACAAGAAGAACAGAGTTCAAGTCAGCGTGAGGCAGAAAAGGCTGTAAAAATAGAGAGATATTGTATGTGGATCCTAACTGACATGAAAGTGCGAGAGAGGAGGTTGAGGAGAAAATTAGAGGGAAGAGAAAACCTGCATGGGGCAGGCTGGAAGAGGGAGGCAGAGTTGTAAGCACACGGGCTGGAAGGGCAGCGGGGAAGAAAACACACAATCGATGCCACTTGACGGAAAGCCTTACAGCAGCGAATGGACGTGCCACAGGATGGAGAGGAAACGTCAGTCTGAGCAAACGACGAAGCCATAGAAGCATGTCATCACCCGCACCATGAGAGCTTCGAGTAAGTTTTCACATTTCTCCTGGAAGCTTCTCTCCAGCGAAATGCGTCTCTCTGGAATCTCTCTGTCCCTGCAGTCTATTTTCAGAGCGCTGCAAATATTTTTACCCTTGTGCTGCTTCATATGTGATTTAGAGAGAGGAGTTATGCTGAGAATGTGGGAAGAGGGTTGTAATTGCTGGATTGTGGTAATGGGATCATTTCCTCTGGCCATTCTCATCTCTGATGGTGAAGAGGGAGACTTTCTTTTTGAATTTCCCTGCTGAACTTTGTCCTCTTTGTTTCTGCAGTGACTTTCTCAGTCAGTGGCAGCACATCTAAATGGGTGAATGAGCCAAGTGAGAGTGAATGAGTGTGGCTTTCACAGAGGTATGGGAAAAGAGCCATGACTGTAGAATAATAAGCTATTACAGCTGCGCTTGGTATTTATTTATTTATTATTGTATCATTATTTTGTCTGAGTTTATAGTAATGTGACCTTCAACACTTGTCATTTAACCATTTATTTTGTTCGTATTTTGTCATGCGGTTGCCTTTCCATTCTTTGAGTTCCTTATTTTCTATAATTTATCAGTTTTCTGCCATGTGTCAGTGTGTATATTAAGTTATTTTATGGCTTCATTATTGCTATTGCTGTTAAAACATGTGATCGCTGGTACCAAATTATTCAGATGCATTTGTCAGCACAAAGAGCCGCTGCAGAGTGCTTTAATAAATGTTTGCTAATAAAAAGAGCATACCCTACACACACATACACACAGACACACACACACATGCAGTACACTCACTTGTGCATTTTAAGGCTGCCAGTTTAGAGATGTGTGCACTACATAGGCTTGTGGAAAAAAGTAGTAAAACAAATGCCTGTAAAATGTCTCAAGGTATTGGAGGCACCATGCCGTGCCACGTGTAAGACCTGTTTTATTCTTTTACAAATGTGTACTTTAAATTCTGAAGGCTGGCGTATCTGGTTGGATTTTATTTTGTGGTACAATTACTATGTGAAACTTAAGTTGTTTCCTTTGTCCAGTCAAGATAATGCACATCCATTTCTGGCTAATTTCCAGCTTTTCAATCTCATTATTCCCGTAAATTCCCAGAGGGAAATTACATTTTCTGAGATGTTCCTCCTCTGAGAATGTTACTTCTCATAGACGGATAATGGAAAATGAGTCACTGCACTTCTGTCTTTCATTTGATTTATCATATTTTTCAATTTAATAATGAAGAGTTGACCTTGTTTCACTGTAATTCTCAGAGGGGAAATCATTTAGGGACTTTCCTTCACAAAAATGACTTTTTCTTTCTTTTTACTGCTTTGAGTTTGCATAATATATCATCCTAAAAATATAGTTGAACAGTGGAGATCATAAATGACAAAAAAAAATCATAAACATAAATCTGTTGATGTTTGCATTTAACATGCCTCTACTGCTCTCTTTGCTTTTCAGAGATTGAGGCTAAGGAGGCTTGTGACTGGCTTCGAGCAGCGGGATTTCCACAGTACGCCCAGCTGTATGAAGGTAACACACACACAGAGTAGCCAAAGACCAGCTTTTAACCAGCTGACTTTTTTCACACAAGGACCTCCTATTTCAAATCTCTCCTTTTGTTTATTCTCTGGGTTCCATGTCCATTCTGTCTTATTTTTCCATCATCTATGTTTCTCTCTTTCTTCCATCCCTCCATCCTTGTATACTTGTCTTCCACTGAGTTCTATTTCCAGGCTTCAGTTCCTGTCCAGAGGGAGGGGTCATGGGAAAGGCCTTGTTATCACTGCTGGGACTCTCATAGCTTCTACTTCTCTCTTCTTTCTCCCACCTTTCTCCTTGTACCCTGCCTCACCCACCACATTTCTTATAGTCATCTCTCCATCAAAAAATTCTTTCTTTCTTTCTTTCTTTCTTTCTTTCTTTCTTTCTTTCTTTCTTTCTTTCTTTCTTTCTTTCTTTCCAATAGCTATTATTCTTTGATGATCTTTGGCTCTTTTATACATTTGAAGCATAAACAGGAAATGGCCTCAGTAATCTAAGAAGTAGCTCTTAAAACGCGACAGTCCATCTTTAGACACACACACACACACACACACACACACGCACACAGTTTCTCTGAGAAATCTTGAGTGCTTTGGTAATGTTGGGTTGTGGATGCCGGGCTGTGGGACTCTGCGGCTGCTCCTCAGGCACACATGATGCCTGCAGTCTGCCACCACACACTGAGAATCACCAAAATAAAGTTTGAGTCATTTTAGCATTGGTTCGCTGTGGGATTTGAGTTATTTTGGGGATTTGAACTTGTGTGTATGTTTGTGTATTCAGGAAGATGCAGATGAAGAGTGCTAACAGTGGTGGCAGCAGCTGTGCTATACTTCACAGACTTTAGTAACAGTTAACTTTCAGGGGAAACCACAGACTCCTTTAATCTGCCAGTCATTAACTAAAAAAACTAATTTTCTCCTTTCCTCTTTCCTTTGTGCCTTTCTTGCAGATTCCCAGTTTCCAGTTGATATTGCATCAGTAAAAAGGGACCACGACTTTCTGGACCGGGATCTGGTGGAGCCTCTGTGTAGGTAGGGACGCCGGCATGACAAAACTTTAACATATTTGCACTTAGACCCGCACCCGTACACCAGAAAAATTCTACCTTCCTTTTCCTGTTAAGTTCTCCATCTTGTCCTGCAGCCTGATGCTAACTGCTGCTCATTACATGTCTGACCCCTATCCTTAATGAACTCCCCATCCACATCTCCCACCCATACACTTCAGCTTTGATCTGGTCACGTCCCCTCCCCTCTGTCAAACTCTGATCTCCCATTCAAAGAGGAGAGACCCTCAGGGGAAAGAAGGGGGGGGGGGTGGAAGGAGTGAGGGGATGCCAGTATTTTCCAGCAGATTGCTTTGTGGTGTTTCTTTCCTCACATATTTGATCTTTCTTTTTCAGATCTCAAATTTTCATTTTATTAAGGTTTTTTCTTGCTTGCACCAGAATGCCCCCCTCCTTATCCCCCTCTTCTCTCTTTGCTGTTTAACCCCCATCTCCCCAGCGTCTATGGTAGAGGAGGGTGTGGTAATTACAGTTAGTGACTGCTGACAGCTATATTGTGAGAAAACACACATCAGAGCCACTAAAAACTCTCTCAAGAGCTATAAAACACAGTCATAATGTGTTGTTTAAATGTTAAATGATATAGTAACCTTTACAATGACACATGTGCAGAGCAATCCTCGTTTGTCCATTTGTATGAGAGAACATAGAGGTTTACAATGAACAAAGGAGGATTTCCGACTGTGTTGTTAGAGGCTGTAATCCTTTCAAATGACAGAGGTCAAAAGCCCAAAAACATGTTTTTAACAATCCCATCTTAAAAGCACCGACACAGACACCACCCCACTAACGAGCTACTCGTCATTCCAAAATGATGAAGGTGGAGACAGTGTAGGTTTTCCTCAGGGTGAAGAAAGAAAGTGGAGGGGAGGAGCTGGCTGCGTTCTCGGGGTAAAGCCACTCCTCCGGAGTGAGAATCAATTAAACTGGAGAGATGCCGGCGAGAAAGGGAGAGGACAAGGGAAGAAAGAGGGAAGAAGGGAAGGAGAAAATCAGTGTGGACGATACAGTATGTATAGACCAGACTACAATGAAGACAGTGTCAGAGATGACGATCAAAGCAGGCAATGAAGAAGCACATCAGACCCTGCAGGGATGTGAGAAGGTGGTAATGAAATGCAAGAAAAGAGAATGAAAGAAACAAATACACAACAGACAAATCATATGCAGTGCAGCAGCTTTTGATGGCGCTTCAGCGTGTGACTGAGTGTGCTTGTTTGTTGCAGGCGTCTAAATACACTAAACAAGTGTGCCTCCATGAAACTAGATGTCACTCATCCCAAGAAGAAAGTAAGTCAAAGCTTTTTGCTAATGATTTACAAGACAAGAAGTTTTTGCTTGATTTTTGTTCCATGCTGACTATACACAGCTACAGTACTTATACTTAAGATACTAGAACCTTATACTTCCATTTTCCTTTCACAGGGTGATGACTCTGATGAAGATGACCCTCTGGCTATCAGTAAAAGGTGGACGTTTGAGTGGAGCAGCCGACGTTGGTCTCGCCTGCAAGACTTTCTGTCCGACAGCACCAATGAAAGCAGCCCGACGGGTCAGGGTGAGGGTCTGCACAGCACAGTGAGCAGCGAGAGCGTGCTGACGGACTTGAGTGAGCAGGAGATCACGGAAATCTCCTCGCTACACAGTGAGGACTCTGCCTCTGCAATGCCGGACTCCATATCGATGGCCTCTCTCTCTGCATCCTACCAACCACCACGGGAGCTTCCACACTACAACTCCCTGCCTATCAAAAGCAGTCGCCATGGGCAAGGAAGACGGAATAAAGCCAAGGAGTTTTTGCGTCGAATGGAAATAATGCGTACTTGGGGGCCATCAACGAGGCGGAAGGGCTCAAACCGCAGGCCGCCGCTGGTCATTAGTGGGCCGGTGTTACAGGGTGAGGAACCTCAGGCGCTGCAGATGCTCCAGTGCACACCCATCTGCCAATTAGAACAGAGCCCTAAACACAACCACCAAACTGATGGTGACACCTCTCCTGTCTCACTTAGCACGGAGTGTAAAGACCAGGCCACAATGAGTGTGAGCCCCAGCAATGAGACTGTGGAGCTTAGTGTGAAGGAGCCTGTATATACAAAGCCCCGGACTGCCAGCAAGAGAAGCAGCATGTATCTGGAGGATATGGTGTTGCCTTCTCAGGGCAAAAGGACTGAAGGTCAGAGCCAGTTTGGCAGAAACCAGTTTCACTCATATGAAAACCTCCTCATTCACATCCCAAAAGACCATAAGCCAGGCACCTTTCCAAAAGCCCTCTCCATAGAAAGCCTGGCGCCTTCCCCTGGTGGCAGAAACAATGACTCCCAGGTACATGCCCAAACGTCCCCCCTTGACAATGGCCTGGGTGAACCCTGGTCTAGTAAACCTTTGTCTAAACCCTGTCCTGAAGCTCCACGGGGCAGCAGGGTGAGTGTTTATGACAACGTGCCAGGCTCCCATTTGTATGCCAGCACAGGAGACCTGCTGGATTTAGAGAAAGAGGACAATCTGTTCCCTCACCTGGATGACATTATCCAGCATGTAAGCGGTTTGCAGCAAATAGTGAACCACTGGAGCCGTAGTGTGCTGCCTGAGGGGGAGACAGGGGAGGGGGAGGAGGAAGGGGAGGGCAGGACCACTCCCAGTGAAGGCGAGAGAGACGGGGTCTCCTTAAATGACACCGATTCAACAGGGACCAGTCGAGAGAGGCGAGACTCCGGAGTTGGGGCCTCCCTCACAAGACCACGGTGAGCAGCCCTTCAGGCTTTTAAAGGATAATTATGGTTTTAATACAACTTGAATTGTGTTTTTACAGCTTTGGCCCTAAATTTTATTGGTCATATTAACAGTGTAATCACTACAGTCATGGCTGAGATTTTGGAACATGCCAACAAGGCCACAAAAAGCCCTCATAAAACAATCAGTTGGTCACTCATGTTGTAAATAAGCAACAACTGAACCTGATCAATATAACACTTTAATTTATGTAACGCTCAGCACAACCAAAGTATTAATAAAGCAGTGCAGTTTTCAAATGAGCCACTATGTTGGTATGTTGGCAGATCGAGTGCTGGTATGGAACATAGACAAATGTTCTTTTACATCACCTGCCCACTTCCTATTTATTAACACTGTTTGTGTTTAAAGCTCATTGTTAACTTTCATTTTTAGTATAAATTCTAAATGGTAAACCATATAGAAAAGGATCAGTTGCACTTTGTATATTTGACCCTGTCTTGTCTGCTTGAGAGTAAATAGCTAATAGATAAATATCACCTCTCAAACATCTGCCTTAATTGTTGCCTAGCAACATCTCCGTAACGTATCCAGTACTGGACAGCTGTGCGTTGCCCTTTGAGTGGTGCTGAAATGCCTCTGTCGACATGCACTATAAATGTTAGGCTTCCATAGATTCTCTGAAGTTTAAACAGGGCTCCAGCAGTCTGTGCTTGGTGAACCAACTACCTTCCAAAGCTGCACTCTTTTATACATGTCACCGCTTTGTGCTCCACTTCAACAGTAGTTCAGCTGCAGTGGAGGGATAGCAGGATGCAGATATGTAAAGGTTTGTCCAAAAAGACTAAATAAATGTGTCCTACTGATTTACCTAGAGTGAAATTGATGTGAACAATTCTCATTAGGTCCATTATGAAAAGCAATAACTGCAGCAAGTATGCTTCGGCTACTAACTACTGGTGAATCTTATGAGCCCCTGATGAGTGACATAATTTGTAATCGTGAACCTGCTCTTCAGCATTCAGCAGGTTGGGTAATAAATTTACTGACTGCCTTCATTTTCTCAGCAAAGCAAATTTGTCTGAGTTGAAGTTTTGTTTTAAATCAGCATCATGTTTGAGTTTCCCCTTCTTTTTCCTGGATCCAGCAATTATGTTTTCCTAAAAGCTAGTTCCTCAAAACTATAATAATAAGACTCAAAATAAACTAGACCTTTGTTTACACTGACTGAATCACAGCGTCTCATTGTTTGCTGGTATTTTCTTCCCAGTCTACGATGGCCAAGTCTGAGAACTTCAGATCATCTCAACCAGCCTGCATCTTCTCTGCAGATCAGCAGCCAATCAGCAGGCCAGCTCAGCCTGCTGCAAAAGTTTTCCCTGCTCCGGCTCACCGCCATCATGGAGAAATACTCAATGTCCAACAAACACGGCTGGACATGGTGGGCATGCGTTACAATCATGGAAAAAAAATTCCAGTTTCTCTTTTTTTCTCTGCAGTGAGACTCATGGGCAGAATGTCATTCATTCAATATTATAGAAGAAATTCACAACATGTAATATCAAACATACAAAGTATCTGTAGTAGTAGTAAATCAGTAGTAGTACTGGTTATTTTTACTGCTTCCTTTGACTCTACAGAGGCCTGAAACATTGGGATCACGTGGCCAATCATCAACTGCATGCATGCTTTAAAAAACATGGCTTCGTGCATGCTCCAGTGTTTTAAAAAACTGGGCTCAGATACTCTCTCCCACACACCTTCATGAGCTGACACTTTCTCCAAGCACAAGCTCTGAGTTGTTTATGGCGACTCCCGTTTACTCCCCAGATGAAGGTAATGAAAGCACTCTTTCTGCAACACACCTAATTGTTTTTTATTGCTTTCAGGTCTGTGCCAAAGTTTATGAAGCGTATGAAGGTGCCAGACTACAAAGAGAAGAGTGTGTTTGGGGTTCCTCTCATTGTCCATGTCCAGCGCTGTGGTTTTCCACTCCCCCTGTGTTTACAGCAGGCCCTCAGCCACCTCAGAATACATTGTCTGGACCAGGTTAGAATCCAGTTTTTACAAGACTCAGTAAGAGATTGTCCTTATCATAGTGCTAATGAAGGTCTGAATTAGTTATTAAACTGTTAATATGCCTCCTCTTTCTTTCCTGTGACCTTCCCCTCCCATCTGTTCTTCTTCTCTCAGGTTGGATTGTTCCGGAAGTCCGGCGTGAAGTCTCGGATTCAGGCGTTGAGACAGCAGTGTGAGTTGTCTCCTGACTGCGTGAGCTATGATGACCAGTCAGCGTACGATGTGGCTGACATGGTCAAACAGTTCTTCAGAGACCTGCCTGAACCTCTCCTAACAAGCAAGCTAGGAGAAACCTTCCTGCATATTTACCAGTGTAAGTCACCTCAGAGTCACTGCTGAAGTCATTCATCTCTGAGGATGTGACTGTAAATGGTTTTAATGGTTTAGTTGGCCTCAGTGAACTGGATGTCATCTGTTTGTTCTTTTATACAGGTCATTACATTTTTTTTGCCAGGTACACGCTTGGCTAAAAATATTATATTTTGGACCAGTAAACAGCAGCTTTAATGTTTCATCAACAATAATAGTCCTTTTTTTTTGGGGGGGGGGGGTCCTCAGATAAAACAAAAATCTTAACAGATATCCCGGTCATGCAGCAGAGACAGTCAGGAAATTGAAATTCCATCTGTATTAGAGCTGCAGTCATAGGCATCTG
>VUQK01021151.1:15408-29677 GCA_015106715.1 Bujurquina vittata | reverse complement strand
TTGGGGGGGGGGGGTCCTCAGATAAAACAAAAATCTTAACAGATATCCCGGTCAAGCAGCTGAGACAAAAAACCAAACAAAAAAACCCCCCAAAAAACCCAAAACAACAATAATAGTCCTAAATCATGTCCAAAATTAAAAAATGTGGCAAATTCACACAATTCTCATATTAATATTTAATATTTAAGACATGCTATTGTTGGGATTATTTAATTCCTCCTCATATTCATCTTTTTTTCTTTAGATGTCCCAAAGGAGCAGAGACTGCAGGCCGTCCAAGCGGCCATCTTGTTAATGCCAGATGAAAACAGGGAGGTTCTGCAGACGCTGCTCTACTTTCTGCGTGGTGTTGCATCAATGGTGGAGGAGAACCAGATGACGCCGATGAACCTGGCTGTTTGTCTGGGACCGTCGCTCTTCCACCTCAGCATACTGAAGAGCGAGACCTTATCACCGAGGTGCATATACGGCATGATGAACACATTGGTTCTTGCATAAAAAAACTGATGAAAGTGAAACAAAGACCCCCAGCCAACTAGCAAACCAAATGATTAACTTGAACAAAATTATTTACAACATGTGTGTATAAATGGGGTTTTTTTTGGAGGCAATAGACAATATATAGCCTAAAACGTAAAAATTTGAAGGCTGATTTTCAGCTGCTTCCTTATTCACAAGGGGATCATCACAGCAGGTAACTCTGCATGTTTGATTCGGCAGATTTTAATGCTGGATGCCTTTCCTTTTTATGGGTGAACAGTACTATGTAACTCAATCCCTGCCCGCCCTGTGGGTAGTCTTTGCCCTTCAAACCTGGGTCCTCTACCAGAGGCCTGGGAGCTTGAGGGTCTGTTCCCAGGACTGCGCTCTTCTGGACAGAGTTCTCGTCACTTGGTTATGGTGTTCCATGTTGCCCTGCCTGCCAGCATCTTGAGCCCTGCTGTTATGTTCTGGATTGTCTCAGCCTGCACCCGGGGTCTTGCCTGGTGTGTCCAACTCTACGTATTTGAGACTCTTTCTTGGATGCCTGCCACTGTGATGAAAAGGATCCAGTAAGATGGTTACTGGATTCTGTTCGGAGAGGTCACTGCAGTCTGCTCTTAGATCCACTAGCCACTGAGCATTGTTGTTGTGTTTTGTACCCTTCTCCCATATGCTATTCCAGTATAGCTCTCCAGCCTTGGTAGGTTGGCTGTCACTGAGAATACACCTTGGATGGTTCAGTGGTAACATGTGGTTTATTTTCCTGGCTTCTATAATACTGGTATACCAAACAGTTATCCAAGGCTGAGTCTTTTGACAGCTTGTAATACTTCTTAGGCATCCCTTTCTTCATCGCATCTTTCTGCAACTCTGATAGCTGACCTTGATCCTAGCCTCTAGTCTCCTTTTCCATGCTCCTTGTAGCTGTATCCAAGCAGCTCAGTGATGACTGTTGCCGTGGTATAAATCAGCTGGTTGGTTTCAGTGATTGTCACAGGTAGTGCTGCATTCACATCTTCTAGCAGACTTTCAGAGGGTGCTTCATGTAGTATTGGTAGTCGTCCTCGGGGGGTCCAAGTTTCCAGCTTAGCCATGATCTTCTCTTTTTGCTCTGGAATTCAGTGTACCAGTTGTTTTTGGAGCTTGGTACCCAATCTCAGAGTGTGGGGATGATGACGTGTCCCTGGCTTCTCATTGCTACAGCATCTGTGTTGCACCTTGTCAGTTTCTGATAGCAGTTGCTGCTTGTTGATGTATGAACACTGAGATAAAATTTGTTTCAGTGTCAGTCTCTATGTTGCATGTTGAAGAATCCATAGGTCCCACATCCTCTTCATGTAACCCCTTTCACTGGAATTACATTTGTAGTAGCATTCCAACACTTCCTGATTCTCATCTCATGTCCATTTGAGTTGTATCCTTGTTCCAGTAGCCCACTTATCATCAGTATGTCCTGGTTCCTCAACACCTTGTTAATCTGGGCAACGTGTGAGCCGGAATGGCTTCAATCATAAATATCCCACTCATAGCCTGAGGTGGGCTTAGGTAGCATGGGGGGGCTAAGCCTATATATTGTTCTAAGTAATGTATATATGGAAGTATAAAAGAGTAGTTTAATGTAAAGATTAGTTCATTTAGAAAACAGACCAAAGTGGAGATGTTTGGCCATAATGCACAGTGCCACATTTGGCAAAAATCAAACGCAGCATATCAGCACAAGCACCTCATACCAACTGTCAGACACGATGGTGGAGGGGTCATAGTTTTACAGCCACAGGATCTGGGCACTGTGGAGTCAATGAGTCCACCATGAACTCCTCTGTATACCAAATTATTCCAGAGTCAAATGGTGGGTCATCTGATCAATGATCCCAAGCACAGCAGCAAAAATACAAATAGAATGGCTAAAAAAGAAAAGAATCAGTGACCCAGTCAAAGTTCAGACCTCAACCTGATTGAAATTCTGGTGGGACCTTAAGAGAGCTGTGCATAAAAAATGCCCACAAACCTCAATGATCTTGTGAAGAAAAGTGGGCCAAAATTCATCCCCAACAATGTGAGAACCTGATAAAATCATACAGAAATTTCCTCAAGTTATTGCTGCTAAAGGTGATTCTACAAGCTACTGAATTATGGGGTGTCTTAGTTTTTCACACACTGCTTCTGCAGTTTGAATTAGTTCTTGTTAGATAAAAAATGAAACACTTTAATGTGTTGCTGTCCATCTGAAGTTGTGTTTTAAATAATCTAAATGGCTTCATCAACTGTGCCCCTTTTCCGTGTAGGGATTGTAAAATGTTTAAATTGTAATTATTATTATTGTTATGTGTACAGTTTTTTTTTAAATGACAGTTTGCAGTTCTTCCACTTTGTTCCCCTTTCTTGTTGTAATGTTTTCTATACATAACAGTCTGCTTGCATGAAGGCCATTTGTATGTTCAGAATCTGCATGTAAATGTGCCTGTATATATGCCACTTGTTGTACAGTTCTATATATTCAGTTTAATTTCTATTCATCAAGGTCAATCCAGAGGAAATACACTACAGGCCAACCCGATCAGAAAGACCTCAGTGAGAACCTGGCTGCCACTCAGGGCCTGGCACATATGATCACTGAGTGCCAACGTCTCTTTCAGGTCAGGATCACATACAGCACAGTTTATTTCTGTTCACTAAGAAACAACGTATGACTCTATCTTTATATAAGACACTGGCAAACAAACATGAAGCTGACTGATGTTTGCCCTGCTGCGTGGTTAGTAGTCAAGGCCACGTTATAATTGTCTTTAATGAGCTCATGTCTAAAACTGTAGCTCATCATTACCTTGAGGCTGTCAGCGCGTACGATATACTGCTGTTTTCAGGGAGAAAGACAAACAGACTTGATTACTATGCATGCGGTTTAAAGAGTTTTCATACAAGACTGAATGATTAACTCTTCTTAACCCACAGAGGACTGTGGATTTGTTCCAAAGCATGAAAATGACCAGTGAGGTTGTATGGGTATTAAAATTTTGTACCACTTTTGTGCCAAAATATAGTCACTGAAGTGTTTGCGTTGGCAGGAGCTGATGTAATATACTTTAAAACTTCTGGCTCTAGTCTGTTTTCTTCTTTAAAAGTTGCTGTATTTAGACCTGAGCTGAAGTGGTGCAGCGTGATGTGATGCATTTTCTCTGGCTGCTCTACAGATCCCAGAGGAAATGGTGACCCAGTCGCGCAACTCCTACATGGAAGCTGAACTGATGGTGCCCCCACTGGACGAGCTTTGCAAGGCTCACGAGGAGGAAGTGGATGTAGACGAGGAAGAAGAGGATGAAGAAGGATCCTATCATGCACACCTAGAAAGGCTGATCCAGAACCTGCTAAAAGAGGCCAAAGATAGGAGCAAAGGCTGGGTGTCTCGCCCAACTACTGACCATACAGAACTGTCATTTAAAAAGGTGTGTGTGGTTTTTGAATTTCTAGCATATTGGAGGATATTGGGAGGGGTCAGAAAACATTGTTGGTGGTACCTTCCCCTCTGGATACACAGCTAAGATACTAGTCACACTGGGCTAGAGGATGGTAACTACTGGTTTCAAAGAATTATACGGTGCTCCTTTGAAAACCTCCTTGCAATTGCTTTGCGATTTTTCTCACGCAGCTGGGAGTTGCCAGAGGTGTTGCTTACCAGTCTCTCAGCTTCTATGACCAAGGCTTCAAGTAGCAACCTGATTGTTTCCACTTCTACAAAAGAAACTAAAGAAAAATATTGTTTTTATACATGTCTGTCCATGTAAATTTACAGAAACACATATACTGATATACTGATCTACATCCAACATTAGTCTGGTCTTGGATCTATACAGTGTCTCATTTTGCCCTTGAGATACACATTTGCATAATATAACTCTCCTAATGTGTTTCTGTGTAAGGTGGGAGATGGTAACCCTCTAAGACGGTGGCGAGTGTGTCTTGAGGTGTCGGCAACTCCCACTGAGGTGCTGCATCGGCTGCTGAGAGAACGTCCGCTGTGGCAGAGTGACCTACAGGAGGAGAAGGTTCTCGAAACGCTGGATAAACAGACGGATGTGTACCTGTACTCCTGCTGCAACATGCCACCTCAACCCACCTGTGAATATGTGGTACTGAGGTCAGGGAACCTAAATTCAGATTGTGTTTTCTTTTTGTTTGAAAGCTGGTCTCTGCAGATGTCCCCTCTCACACAGACTGCCATGTTGAATGAAAAGATTGAACAGCAACAGCATGTCTGTGGAAAAATTACTTTAAATATGAGAGAATTTTAAAATACCACCCTGTTGATTAGTTGATGAAATGAAAATTTGCGTGTTCTCCAAGTCCTACAAATACAATGGCTGCAGATCAGATTTTTGCATGACAGTTTACTGATTTATTATTTAATATTATGTATATTTTGCTTGCCTATTTCACATTGAGAAAGTATATGAAATTTAGCCCAAAAATACAGCCATTGTAATTTGAAGCCCTATTAACAAACAGTATCCCACATTCATCAACAGATCATGGCGTGCAGACCTCTGCAAAGGCTCCTCTGCGCTTGTTTGTGTGTCTGTTGATCATGAAGACAGCCCACCGACAGGATCAGTGAGGGGGGTTGTGCTGGAGTCACAGTACCTCCTAGAGCCCGGTGGGATGGGGAGGACCAGACTCACACATGTCTCCAGAGTGGACCTCAGGTGTGGATGGACTTCCAGGGCTTTCACAGTCGTGCGTTTGAACCAACTCTGCAATCGTTAATGTGTGTGTTTCTTGTTACAGGGGAAGGTCTCCAGAATGGTACAACAAGGCATTTGGACACCTATGTGTTAATGAAGCCCAGAGGATCCGCTCCTCTTTTCTTCCCTCAGATCAAACAAGCCCTGAGGCCAAGCTCTGAAACCCAGAAATTAAGCTTTGACTTGGGTCACCCTGCCAGAGCAGCTGAGCCTGAGAACCAGTGACCCAGGAGGCTAATCATCCAGGCAGTGGATTTTAGCCTTTTCATGGTGCTGATCCATAGGAAACTTTGCTGTACCATACTGTACTTCACACATACATAAACACACACTGAGGGAGAGAATATTTTTGTCATTTATCAGGTCTTTAAACAACATATCAGTACTTGTTTTTTTATCATAAATCATGATTTTCCAAGCCATTTTTTAAAAAATCAGGCATCCAATGTTTGTTTCTAGTTCCATTAAAGTAATTTAGTAATTTGACAGTTTTTGAATGCCTGTTGATGTTTCATATAAGTGTCTTGTATCCATGTACATTACTGGAAGTGCAAAAAGGGTTTCTTGTTATATGTTGCTCTGATTTAATCTTCCAACTCCTTAAATGACGAGGTAAGAAAGTCAGCACCAGCAGGCATGATCATGAGGATGCTGCTATAGTGGTTCAGTTTGTGTTTAATATGCAATACCTTCATATGATCACTTTCATGGTTATTGCAATTGAGTAGCTAATGGAAACGTAGACAGAAACTGAATATAAGTTACTTGTAAAGTCCAACAGATATCTGTCAGTGTCATTCAAAGTTCACCTGCATACACGACAAATTTGATTAAAACATTTCACATTTTCTATAATTCAAACAAAAAGATAATACCACTCCTGTCCTAAATCATTACAGTATATTTTTAGAAAAACACAACATTGATGGTGTGTGGTGATCTTCAATTCTAAACCAATAAACTAGTAATAAACTACTGCAGACCTCCAGGATACACAGTTTTGCTCCTTTTGCAAAACTCTTTAGACTTAAATGTTCACATTAATACACATCTAGCTGTCAAAAAAACCAAAACAAAACAAAAAAATAAAAAATTACAGACACTGTAAAAATGCAAAGGAAACATCTGTGCTCTAAAAATACCAAGAACAGTACCATATGGTTATGTATATGTCAGCACTGTGTTGTGAAAAGTGCACTAGTTTCAGGTAAAATGACTTCACAAGGGATCTGAATTACATAAAGGGAAAAGATTCATCGGGTCCATAAATGTGCTCAGCATAAATATTGTGGAGATTACTGTTAATTTAGTTCTCTGTCACTGTTTTCAGTGTTATCTAAATGAAACGCCATTTTAAAGTTATTATGATTACGTTTCTGTATATTTGTGTCACAGTTGCTTTTTTTTTTCTTTTTGCTCTCATATTATACAATGTCTAAGACATGTGACCATTGCTTTGCTTCTGGGAAGCATGTTTGAACTGTTGCGTGTATGCGAGTGTGCACGGTGGTGCCCGTGTATCTGTATTCTGAATATATGTGCAGCCTGTATTGTAAATTTCTGCAATGCTTTCTGTGCCAGCAGATCAAACACCATAGTTTTTCAGGGTCTTCCTATCATATTGATATGCTGAAATGTGAATCTTCCATACATTATCCTACTAATGCAATAGCAGATTAAAGCTTGCTCTGCCACAGACGGCACCTTCTTGGCTCTTAGTGTGTTTCAGCTGTAGGCGGCGCTGCTGCAATATTCGTATGATAGGCTATAATATTTTTACAGTGCCGGCATAATCCTGCGTGGATGCTTCTTGCTCGGGAACAGTGTGGTGTGCGTGCGTGTGTAAATATGTGTGCATGTGAGAGATAAGAAGAAAGATGATGAGTGAGTGTCTTTGACGTGAAGCCTCATCTGTGTGTGATGAGGCTCCAAACCTAGCTGGGTAGAGAGGCCTGGTTGATTTATGCTTGACTATTTCTGATAAAATGACAGAACAGAATCATTGTTACAGAATATGAGAATAAAAATATAAACTCCAACAACAAAAAAAGGTTGTCTTCAGTTTTTCTGTCTCTGATACTAAAATGTTTTATTATTAAATGCTATAGCATGAATTACAGTAAATTCATGTACATCACATGTAAAAATTTCCTTGTTATATGTTCCCACGCCCATTGAGTGGTGCTGTTGTCCCTCTGGAGTCTAAATGAATCTGGAAAGTATGCCATGGAAAGTATTTTTAGATAACTGAGTTAATGAAGAGTCATCACAGTGTTGGGTGTGTGTCTGTGTGAGTCTCCCTGAGGACTTTTTCACTCTTCTCTCCTTGAGTTCTCTCAACTAATGGATGGAAACTAAACCTCCGATGCTCAGATCAATACTCCATCACATTTACCTGCTTAGCCGTGTTTGATGGGGGGACCCTCGCAGAGGGCAGTGAAGGTGTTTGAACCCAGACTGCTGCTCTCCTCAGCCGCCATGTGAGGCAGCATGTCTGTTATTCTTGTGACAACACAGAAACACTACTTTAACTTCTACCTCATTTAACATGTCAGTGGTTTTATCAGGAAAGTAGGGCATGCAGTTACATCCCCTGCATGTCAATGATCCTCTGCACTGTGGGTGTATTTCAGCTGCACTACTCCATGGGCGCTGACAAATGAGAAACACCATGTTGCAAATTACACTGTGAAAAAAAATGTTACTGACAAAGGGAATCAATAATTTTCCCATGAAGCCACTTGGAACCAGACATTTTGGGGCTTTTTTCATGGAGCCACAAAGGTCTTAGCAATAAATAAAGCCATGGTCTGTGTAAAAGAAACTGATATGACAAGATGGTTTTCAATATGTACTGAAAACTACAGAGAGATTTTAAACAGCATCAATATTTTTTAGACACAAGATGACCCTGCAAAATGATTTGAGAGGGGGACCTCTTCTGGAGGGAACGGGAAGTCCACTTGCTCCACCACTCTAAATAATCTGGTATTTAGGGCACCGTTTTTGTTGTCTCCATATCCAGAAGTTTTAAACATAAGGAGATGAGGCTGTATTAGAGGGAACCTCCTCATGCAGGAGTACAAGAACCTGTACTCCTGAAACTAGAGCCTAGTGATGTTGTGTTAAATTATTTTTTAATCCTTGTATCATCCTTCAGTATTTTGCGTTTCTATTTTGTTAGTTATTTATGAGTAAGTAACACATTCTGCAATCAGTCCAAATCAATAAATGTCCGTGCTTAAGAAGAAACGCTATCTCTGGGTTCAGTTATTTAAAATTCAATTAATTATTTATTAACTTGATACATTTTGGTTATCCAACATCTTCCAATATGCACAGTAAATATAGCCTGGATTCAATTTGATATTATTTTTTTATGTGACGTCTAAATGCACACAAGTCCTTGGCCTAAAGTCTACATCAGTATTGTACTTACTAGAAAAGAAATCTTAGTGCTTTTTGAAAACTTGAGGCTGTGTAATAAAACCTCAAAGTTTTAGAATTACTCTCAATACTGCATAACCAACTCAAGGTACTGCATACCTTGAACTCTGACCTCTGTCACAAATACTTAGTGCAGTGTTGGCTAATCCTAACCCACTCTTTCTTATGTAACTGTCAAGTTGACACAAATAAATTAGTTAAACTAGAGGAGTGTCTTACACACAAAGGCCTCGATGTACTGTAATTTTCTTCTCCTAAAGCAAGATATAACTGAGGTTATGATATTAAAAGTCTTAGAAGCATGGTGTGTAACGAGATTCTTATTCTGGAAGCCATTACCTTGGTCTCCAGCAGCAGTGTGAGGAACCTGGGAGTCATTTGATAAGCATACTGTCTGTCCTTCAATCGGCATATTAAACAAGTATGTAGAACTGCTTTCTTGCATCTGAGTAATATCTCTAAAATTAGAAACATCTGTCTCAGAGTGATGCTGAAAAACTAGTTCATGCATTCATTACTTCTATGCTCAAATATTGTAATTCCTTATCAGTTTGTTCTAAAACTTCCCTAAAAAGCCTCCAGTCACTTCAGACTGCTGCAGCAAGTGTACTATTAGGGACTAGAAACAGACACCACATTGCTCCCATATTGGCTTCTCTTCCTTGGGTCTCTGTTAAAATCTAGAAGTTAATTTAAAATCCTTCTCCTCACATACCAAATATTTTAATAATCAGGCCCCATCATATCTTAAAGACACCATCATGTCACCCCAATAGAGCAAGTTACTCTCAGACTGTTGGCTTTTTTGTGGTTCCTTGAGTTTCTGAAAGTAGAATGGGAGGCAGAGCCTTCAGCTTTCAGGCCCCTTTTCTGTGGAACAAGCTGCCAGTTTGGATTCAGGAGACAGACACCCTTTCTATTTTTAAGATTAGGCTTAAAACTTTCCTTTTTGATGAAGATAGGGCCATTAAAGTTTTGTTTGCCCCTCCCTGAGCTGGGTTCAACTGGAGGCTTCTTCCTGTTAAAAAGGCAAACTGATTGTTGGGCTTTCTCCATAATGCTGTGCAATATACTGTGCAGGGCCTTTAGGCAACTGTTATGTGATTTGGTGATGTACAAATAAACCTGAATTAAAATAAATCAAATCACTCATCTGGAGTCATAAAATGATTTTCACACTGTCTGAAGAGCTCAGTTTACACTGATGGACTTTTAGGAGGTTGTTGCTCTGTATGTGCACCATTTTCACATTATGAAAAATGCAAGAAGGAAAGACAAGGAAAACATATGCATGTCCTCCGAGACTGGTTAATCCAGTGTCTCTTTCCAGACATCCATGATAAGGTCATTAATGAATAAATTATCCACGAATGAATCATTAATGAGACCATGTTGGCAGTTTTGTGTAGTATCCTCAAATGTACCAATACTTGCACACCATAACATAACCAAAGCTATGTACAAGTAAACAAAAAAAGTGTGATGCATGTAAGAGAAGCACCAGCCAGTGGTAGTTTAAAAGTGGTCTGACTAAATTTTGTGCCATAAGAGAAACAACTAGCAAAAGAGAAGTGTTATAGGAAGTTTTCTTTTTTTCTACATTTCCAGAGGTACTTTGGTTATTAATTGCATTTTTTCTACATTTTTTTTTCTTAAAAAACCAAAAACCATGGGAGATCCACTACAGAGAAGTTGACCCAAAGCTGTCAGATTTAGAAATGCTGCAGTTTGCATGGCAACTGTTGGAGCAAGAACCGCCAGAAATGTGAATCAAGATTGAAGTTTATCACAAAAATAAATAAATAAAAGAAATAAGAATGTGTGTTGTTGATAACCTATACACATAAAACCCAAAGAGTACTGCTCATATCAGTGTTTTTTTTTGCCTGAGATGACTTCTACAGAAAAGAAGAGCAAAGTAAATAACCATATACCCTTTACTGGATGCCACCCAGTGCACTTTTATCCAAATCGCCTGAGTGAAATCTGAGTGAATGGCTAAGCCGGCCAGATTCAGCTGATTTGTAACAGCACCTGATAGAGCTCATTTTCACTGAAGTAATGGCTGACATTTTGAGTTGCTATAGCAGTAAAAGTGCAACTAATAGCACAAATTATGGCTTCACTCCATTTGAGCATGCCATACTAGTCATCCAGCTTGCACAGTTTCATGAATTTGGTACAGCAACAGCTAATAGAAATCTAGTCATTAATACCATCTGTTTTTGGCAAGATAGTATCTTAGTGAAAGCGGTCTAATGGATGTTATACTGTAAAAAAGTCAAGCCCTCTCTGAGAGTTAGCCCCTCTGTGCATCTGTCATGTATTGCTGTCACAGGGACAGCCTTAAATTGTGAATAAAATAGACCAGAATTCTCAATCCTCATACACACAAATGCAAAAAGTCAAGGCAAAAAGTTTTACTTTCTACTGCACCTACAAATAAAATGTTTGCACAGCACTGTATTCTCTTTTTAAGGAACAAAAGCAAAGTTTGGTGGACTATTTTGCATAAGAATGTATCATATGATGCTTAAAAAATAATTAATTGTGTTTACATTAAAACATATCTACATATACAATTCAAAATAATGCACACTTTAATTTAAATATGAAAACTGTGATATTTACAACTAGTATCTTTGCATTTAGAAAATGAGTCACATCTTCCACAGAGTGCCATTAAAAACGTGTTTTATGGGAGGGCAGGTGTCTTCTGGAAATATCATCATCAACAACTTCCTGTTTGCTTAGAGCATTGACAGGTAATTTATCAGAAAATCAAGTGCTTAAATCCATGATTTCACTATAATGAGAGACACAAACTGGGCCCTAGAGGACAGTGTAGTTGGGTTTTTACTACACTTGCAGTGGCAATCCAGGCCTGGTTTAGATATAAAATGAGACATGGCTGTGTAGTTTTTCTTTTTTCTATATTGCATTGGTAATTGTAGGATGAACTGTCATTCTGGTGAAGTCATCTTAGGATTTCCATGGATATATAGTTTATTGTGAAACATAAGCTGCCAAAAAAGGTTGTTGGGGCAGCACAAACAACATGCAAACACAACTACTGTAACTTTCATCTTTTATGCTCGTTTGGTAAAGACTTATTGAGACATTTACTAGTTACTGAACTGTAACACTCATCCGAATATGTGCCTGCACACGATGAAATTCAGATTTTTGTGTCTTCCAACTAGTGAAGAAATCTGGTTCTGCAGTGGCTGTATGCCCAACTCGCTGACCATTTCCATCTGCCTGACTTCCAGTACAGTCACTTAGAAAAGAAAACCCACCGTTCAATGAGATAAGCACTTAAGTACAATTCCCAACATCCCCCTGCCTCTAAAGCTCACACCAGCATGGACTCTAAACTCAATACTCTTAGTTTAAGGTTTAATTATCCCACAGCAAATTCGGGTTGCTTCGTGCTTCTGGTTATGCACCTTCACCTTCACTTCATTAATTCAGCACGATAGACATGATTTCTGTGGAAATCCTAAGATCTAGTGTAGAATTTTTTTTTTTAAGTTCTGAGTATCTAAGTCAGTTATTATGCTTTGCAGCATAACAACTGACTCATCCAGGGACTTAGGCTTCATGGGGCTGAAGAGATTGAGATATACGTGATCACTGTTGTGTGTAATGACAGCAAAGGTGCAGATGCTGCTAACAAGAAGATGCAATATACCACAGTGATGAGCTGCAACATTAAAACCGCTGACAGGTGAAGGGAATGATGTTGATTTTTATTATTATAATTGTCATTATATTTTTACAATGTAACGGTTTGCTAGAAATCTATTCATGTTTACTTTAAAATGTACCTACTTAAAAAAATGTTGTTCTGGCCTGCAAACTCCCCAAATGTCTGCATTGTTGGTTATTGTATTCTGTCCTAAAAAATCTTAGAAACATTGTGTCTAACCAGATACTTACTTTAGATGCATTACCTTGACCTCCAGTAACACTGTGAGAAACCTTGAAGTCATTTTTGATAAGCATATGTCCTTCAACATGCAGATTAAACAAATATGTAGGACTGCTGTCTTGCATCTGGGCAATTTCACAAAAATTAGAAACATCCTGTCTCAGAGTGATGCTGAAAAGCTAGTTCATGTATTTATTACTTCTGTGCTGGACTGTTGTAATTCATCAATATTCAATATAACCAATTGCTGCTCCTATGACAAAATACCAGAGCACAAACAGAAAGGGAACAGAGCAAATAAGCAACAACAACAATAGCAATCAGGGCCTGAAGGAGAAGTATAAAGCAAAATACACTCTTGTTCTATTGCTGTGTGTGTGTGTGTGTGTGTGTGTGTGTGTGTGTGTGTGTGTGTGTGTGTTTGTACGCCCGCGTGCGCACCTGTGTGCGTGTGTATGTTTGTCATGAAACGTACTTGGTATAGAGGCTGAGAAGCCATGATTGTGATGTGATTGCTGGGGTTTCTCATTCATTCGGTCTTTACCTTACAGAATAAAGTGCCTTGAGGTGACTGCTGTTGTGAACTGGTGCTATATAAGGTGAGTTGAATTGCATGATGGGTCAGAACATTTTTTTAACACCATGAGGAATATTTGTACAATATTAGGCACAATGTTTGGAATGGAAGCTTTTGAGCAAAATCTAAATGTCTATTTTATCTCAAGCAATAAGTGAGAAGCTCTATGTTCCAGCCACTATTTGATCCCAGAACTACCTCCCTTTTCCAAAAAATAAAGGGAATATTATCACAAACTCCTGCCTGTCACCACATAGAGCATAAAAGTAAGAAATTGTGGAATAGCTTACAATTATAAATATACTGGAATATTTTGTTACTGTCCATTAGGTATCCTTTGTATTCAACATTTCCTTAAACTAAAACATCATATGAATTCATCCACACACAATATGAAAGGGCAAGATGTTCTTATCTTCTTAACCCATAGAGAAGCATGCAATCCTTAAAACAATACAATGACCAGTATTCCAGTTATTAGATTTTGGCAGGATAGCTTTTTCCCCTATGTGCTCTTTTCTTCAGACCAATATAAAGGCACTTTTTAAAAAGATCCTTAACCTTTGATAAGCTACTTTGTAATGTTCTTTGAGGAATGCCTTCGGCAATTCCAAAATAAAAATTGTGGTGAAAGTATTTATCCTGTAGATTGCAGAGGATCCAAGTGAAGGAGCCGATCAGAAAATCAAATCTAATGTCCTCATAATATGGACTTAAAGTATTTTAGCCGACAGACTCTTTTCATGGCAGAGAATTTTACTTGTCATAGCAGGAAAAGCGCAGGTATTACTGATAACGCCAAAAATAACTGCACAACATTTAAGCTTTGCTAATTCCGAGTTCCTCGCATTGTGCAGAAATCTATTCTACTTAGATTTATTGATCCAATCGTCCATTCTTTACAGACATAACAAATGAACAGTAATTTCTGCATTGCACTTTGAGGGGACCTGTATAAAAAAAGAATGTACTTCTGTATAGAAGTACATTGTCACTGTAATACTGCCTGCACTTAAAAAGCATTGATTTAAAAAAAAAAAAAAAAAAAAAAAAAAAAAAAAAAAAAACAAAAAGTGGTAGGCATGTTTT
>VUQK01021150.1:20761-35478 GCA_015106715.1 Bujurquina vittata | reverse complement strand
GTGGTTTTTTTTTTTTTTTTTTTAAGTGTGACATAAATGACTTAACTGGTTACTGGCATCACTCGAGTAAATGCACTTACACTCAGTGTATACAACATACAAATGGCCATATTCGCAACAGAAAAGATTCATTGTTGGTTTGAACACTATTTATCATTATGTAACTTTAAGAAAACATATTTAGATAGAAGATTGTGACTGAGCTCCAGTTTGGGTGCTCAGTCCACAAGCATCTGGTCACCAGCAGTCTCAAATGTAGACCCACAAACAGCCTGCAGGTCTTAAAACAAGTCAGTACAATCTAGCAGATGCTGTTTGACATTAGCAAACATCAGTGAAATAATGGTTTAGTGTGTAAAGACGGACAAGAGTTAATCATGTATTCTAATGTGCAGCATTTATGACCTGTGTGCAAAAACCTCTCTATGATCCTTCAAGGTGACTTTCTGTTCCACTGCTAAACATTTTCCATGAGCCCCCTGGGTGAGAGCTCTCTTGATTACTGCTTTAATTATGGACAAATTTCCACCGGGGTCCTATGGCATACAGGCAGAGAGCCCACTGTGACAGCTGATCCGGGTTAGTCCACTGAGGCAACGACTGCTGTGATGACACCGCAACTAACAGCACAGCCACTGATCGTGCCAGATTTATGATACCACAAACTCTGGTTATCAGTATGCTGATGGACAAATATGACCTTCCATTAACGTAAAAGCAGCAGCATATGTTAAAAAAAAACAAACGCACAAAACAAGTGTAGATTTGTAGTGCTGAAGCTACATGTACCGGTAGTTAATAAATACTGTTAGTTCCTAGTTTTTCTAGCTAAAGTACTCATGACAATTACTCCGATCTTTTGCTTAAGAACAGAACAAAAGTAAAAATAAGTGCATAAACCACGTAAACTACTGGAATGATCAGAGGAACAGAAACACACAACAGCCCATTCTAATTTCTACCATTTTATTTATTGTGTTGGTCTGCTCATACCCTTTAAAGAGATTATATACACAAAGTGGTACAAGAGTTATCTAAAAAAAAACAAAAAAAAAAACACATTCATAAAAAGAGACAACCCTTGTGAAAAAGATTTTAATATAAGTGTGGTTTTTTTCTCTGAGCTCCCTTTCATCTGAATTGAAATATTGTATTTGTCAGATTTCACACATTTTAAAGCTCCCCAACAGAGGCACACATTCACACTCTTATTTTAAGATCATTTTCCAGTTAAGAAATCAGGTGCAGTGTATTAACAGCTACAGCAGACAAAATCAAAATAAAAAAAAAAGCCACTGAGGACTGAGTGGTATAAAAGTTGCCCTTTGTCTTTAAATGTTTTATGTGAACTGAAAGCAATAAAATCACATATTTACTTGTCTATTAAAACAGAGGTTTATACTATGTTTGCAGTTACTTTGATTAAAATAATTTACTTTTGTATACTCAAGCTGGCTTTAAGCTAGTTCTCTGAAAAGACTCCCATAATAGTATAGAAAGTGGAGAAAAAAAATAAATGCAATGCTTCACCTTTTTTAATTTCAGAATCACTGAATATTCACCCAACAGAGTCACATTTCACTCCTCTCAATCACTCAAACTACCTGAAGTAAAGGACAGGAAAAAGAGACAGGTGAGGATTAAAAACACAATCTCACTGCACGCCAGTGACTTTAAAAGCAGTTGTGCGGCGACGAGGCGTCTTAAGGCTCACAGATTATGGTTTCCACCACAAACTGGCTCTCGAAGTGACGGATCTTACGGCAGTTCAGGGCCTCACGCTTCTGCATACCTGTAAGGTGAGCAGAGATTCTCTTATAAACTTTGTGTCTCATACTGCTGAAAGGGCATCAAAACAAACCTGCTTTTTGTTGTCATTTGGCAAACATTCAAATAAAAAGATTAAAGCTTGCAATGATTTACAATCTCAAGACTTCCTAAATATTTGTATGGCAGAAAATTTTGAATTTGTCTTATTTTAATCCCCGGTTTGCCCGTTTTGTATCTGAAATCATATCTCCTCTGCGTGGTATGGATTTGGTGACATTTAAACATAAATAAAAGCCCTGATGTGCTTACCCAGAATCCTGTCTCTGCGCTGCAGTTTGTAGGTGTCTTTGCCGTTGCAGAGGTTGTTGATGAAAAAGCCGAGCTGGTCAACATGTTTCAGGCGCTCTGTCACCATCATCTCCTCACGGACCAGGTAAGACTGAGGCAAGTAGGTGCCGGCCTGCACAGAGAGATGAACCAAATGCAAATGTAAGTATCTCTTATAATCTATGCTTATGTTTTTGGAGACCTCTTCATTTTCTTCGAGCAGGGGCAGGTTCTGGTTAATCGTCATCAATACCAGAGCCTGTGTACTGCCTACAAAATCCTAAATATTAAAGGTCAGTTTAAAGCAAGCAGCTGGTTGGTCCATATTTATTTTGGTCTCAGCAGTTTGGAATAGTTTAAAATACTTTTAATTGCCTTCTTGCTGACAGCTCCAAAAGAAGATTGCAAACATGAAGCAACAGTAGGAGCTATTTTGCATAGCATGATCCCTGGATAAGGGTTAAACTGGCTATGTATGACAGATATAAATCCTGTCATCTAAAGCATAGGATTATACTGTGCACAGGAGTGGACATGGGCATGGACAGCTGGAGACCTGATAACCAAGTAGTTATTATTCCTGTTGTACTGCTTTAAAGTCCACTGCTTGAGGAGCATGTGTTATTGGTGCACTGTAATGTAAAGGTTTGCACTCTCCAAAACATAAAAGACAGGCACCTGTACAGACCCTACCCCTCACGCTTGATGATAACATTTACGTTACTCTGACCTGAGTGGACCCTAGTGGATTTGTGGATGTGGAAACTATAAACCAGGCTCAACTCAGGATGACAAATAGGTATGACAGTTTTAGTGAATGCTGGACTTTTACCTTGACTTTGATGAGAAGGTCCAAAAGGTCTCTGGGAGGCATGACAACGGAGGTGTTGAGTGGGATGACATAGCACCTGTTCAGGCTCAGATCCAGATAAGCAGTCAACCGCTGAGAAAGAAGAAAAAGACAAAACAGGAAAGTAACTATTTTTGCCTTTTTACCTACTAATGGAATGAAAAGCAAAGTCCGTTATCTTAAAAATGTAAGTGTGTTAAATAGCTCAAAGGTGTCTGTATGCTGGGAGATTTCAACATCCTATAGACTTATTGCTGCACTGTGCAACATGGATCTAATCAAGTTGGGTTAGACATCAACTTTTCTGCAGTTCCTCAGCTGTTTCTGTGCTGAGCCCTCCTGGTGCTGAGCATGATAAAACCTGCAGGATGCACCACACAAATAAGGCTTCTGCATTCACCGCTAAACCCAATTTTCCTCTCTTATGGAAAAGTTTTTATTTCCCATCCATTCCAGCGGTGTTTGTTTTGTTTCCACAAGTCCCAGTGTCAGGTGTATGAGCAAATCATATCAGGCTGAATACCTATTGGCTGGTTCACAAATGCTGTAGATGTTGCAGCAGCAGTCACAACTGAGATTCTTCTCAAATTTCTAAAGCTGTTAGAATTTTATTCCAGGTTATGTTTGGTCTACTTTGAAACCCTCTAAGTGGGAGACATAGCACCCTGGCTTTGGAGCAACACCAAGAGTTTCACCCTCTCTTTTTTTCTGCCATTTTTGTGTGTAGAGTTACATACCTGGCTGAAGTCATGGACAATGTCAGCTGGGTCTCCATCTTCAAACTCAGGCACTGGCACGTTAATTAGCTCCACTTGCTCCCTCTCCAACACCTGGATTCTCTCCTCCACCTGCCGCAGGTGGTACCCGTTTTGCAGCTCAACATCCACCTATCAATCAGTTAAGCCAATTAATCAACCGATCACGTTTAGTAAGTTACAGCCACTCAAAGAGTTTGGCATTTCCTTCTGCCTAAACATATTTCAATAATTGTTTCTACATTGTGTCACATTTCTTAACAAATACCATTGAAACGGAAATAAAAGCAAAGAGATGTTTAAAAAAATAATAATCAGAGAGCAAAGGTCAGGTGTCTTTCAGCTCATGCACAGATTTATTGCAGTGATGTGAGCCTGACATTACTAAAGACCACTGCAAGCTCTGGTCAGTCAACATTCTGACTCATTCTGTAACGATTACATTAAAAACAAGACACACCAAGAGTGTCAATCTACTAAACACAAACATATACTGAGCCCTGTGCTACAAGGCAAGTTCAATTTAGTCAACGACCCCATCACCACCAATCAGGCTCAGCAATCACACAGAGGTGGTTTTCAACTCTGTAAAAACTCAAGAGTTTGATGATCAAACCACAAACACGTTCACACATGAAACTGAAGAATGTGCTAGAAAGCAGTACAGAAACAGAATTCTTCATAAGGTCTTATCACAGCTCTATCTTTAAGACACGCTTACCTCCTAATCTTACGTGTCACATAAGCTCAGTAAGTACAAGGCTTAGACTCTCCGTTTTATCACAGTGTCACTATATGGAGGCTTACTGAACAAGTACAGTTTTAAAAATACTTGCAGCAAACAGGAAAAAGCAGGAAATAATGTTAAGACTTTTTTTTGGGATTGATGGATACTTTAGACTGTCACTAAAACCTACAGAGCCTTCTATCAGTGCACTGGGGGTCCATGAGTTTTTGCATGGACAATGTTTTCTAGAGAACTGATTAGTCAGTTCGTAGTGACTGAACCTGCTGGTATCTAACCTTGAACACATCGTGCTCGAGCAGGTCAGGTGTACAGCATAAATGACTACAGCAATGTACCTGAATAAGAAGTGAACCACCTCTGTAACCTGTAAGTTTTAACCTTGAAATTACCCCACTGAGCATAATACAGGCTTCCAATAAGCAGCAGGAAAAGGTACGATCCAGAGTTTTGATATACCTCTTCCTCCTCCTGCATCATGAAGTCTTCTTCACGGTAGTTGACGCCACAAAAAAAGACTTGGCCCTCCTGTAGTAAATGGGGAGGAGACAACAGAAAGTATGAAAATGGAAGCAGAAAACAGAGATATGGTGTGACAAAGTGTGACAGCATTTGAAATTTGAGACTGTTATTCCCAGGCAGTTTCTTCTACTTTGTGCCTATTAGTTATTACTCTAATAATATCCATTGATATGGAACGTTGAGTTCTCTCTGGAGAAAACTATCATTGAAATACATAAAACTGGATGCTATTGCTGTAAAAACAAAGCCCGGCTGATATTAGAAACATCACGTCTACATTTCTTAAAAGGTGCGTGACACGGTGGCAAAGTAATGGGAGAGTAGACCCAATCAATCCAAACTGACATTCAGAACCTCAAATCCAGGTAATCTTACCCGTGTGGCAGATTTCAGCTTTTAAATTCTGTTAATTGTGATTTTGATTTGAGGTCTTATCACCCAGCCCTATGGGTCAGACAATTAAAAGAAAAGAACCTAGAGGACACTCCATGTCACTGCCATTTAGAGCATAGGAAACGTGTTCAGATCCTTAATAGGCTTGATTTAGTCTTCCTCTTCATGAGATAGGCTGAAGTTAATAAACTAAAAAAAAACCTGGTCTAGTGTACTTCTAAAACTGCCACTGTACTGTAGATGGAGTTCAGCACAACATTAAAAACACCTGACAGCAGTGTACATGCTCCAACCTGTTGGGCTGTGTCAGTTCACATTTTCTTCAGCAAGTTCTCATCTAAATTTCATGCCATTCTTAACTGTGTCACGAATACAGGAAGTGAAAGTTGCATGTTTTTTCTTTTTTAATGTGAATGGAAAAAGAAGCTGAAATGTGTTCGTAGCAGAGCACATTATATAGTTTTAAAAACTGTCAGTATGAGCTGTGGGAGAACAGGTGACCACCGTGCTGTAAATAAGACTGGTCTGGTGTATGGAAAGAAAATACGAATCATCTCAGAGGCAGATACACAAAACATCTAATTATTTTATGATTTTTTAAAAATCATATTTTAAACATATATTCCACATGTTTTATCTGTATACTTGTTTATTATGAAGCACATCAAGTGGCGTCACCATAGGACATCATTCTTGAGCTACCTGCTTCTTGTTTTAATATTGCCAATACCGTTTCTATCTGGCTGCTTTCATACTTGATAACGCTTTATTTTCTCCATTTCCTGTATGAGGTACTTACCAAATTTTCCTCAGCCTCGCTACTCACCTCCATGACGTAGTAGCGATACAGGTAGGCACCTCCAACCACCACTCCAGACAACATGAGGGCGAGACCAAGGCACATGCACCAGCACCAGGCACGAGACTGGTGACGCACCAGCAAAGCAGCTTCAGCATCCTGCAGGAGGGAGAAAACTGCTGATTAGACACGAACAGGTTCAAACATTTGCAATTATACATTCAGGGATCAGAGAATCCACCAAGGATCAGTATGCATCTGGTTATTATCATTAACCACTTGTAATTTTCACCACATATCAATAGCCGTCAACCTCGCAAATGTATTTTCCTGTTTACTTTTATTTATGAAACAAATGCTTCACAGACAAATTATGACACTAACACACCAGTGCTTTTCTCATCAACTGCTGTGTAACATGAATAAAGCTTTAGTCATGTTGGACCGACTCAGTACACACACTAAATACACAGGTTATATAAATTGACTAAATGTATTTCTATAAGTGGGTTTGTACTCAGATTCAGAATCAATAAAATGGCAATAAAATCCAAACCCGTCCCAACTTTCAGAAGCCTTTCAGCCTGGAAACTCTCCAGAACCACGACAGCTAAGTAAACCAGAGGACAGGGTGTGACAGGAGTGTGTGTGTGTGTGTGTGTGAGAGAGAGAGAAAACAAAGGCTTTCTTGAGATCAGATGAAGGAGGCGCCACATCCCTTTTCAGACACACAGCAACTGGGTAACTCATCATGATGCAAATCACAGAAGGGGAAAACCTGGACAGAATGAAAATGTGAAAAATATCCAAAAAGGTGACAAAGAGGCACTCGGCCTGCTTTGTTGTTACTTCACTGGAATGAAGAAAAAAAAAATCCAATGAGAATTTTCTGTTTGTTGATTTGATGATGATACCAACAAAAGAAGAGATTCAAACAGCCAGAAATTTTTAGCCGATTAGCATTTTCTTCTCTTGAAAATGAAGCAGTGGGCAATAAACATCTAGGTCATGTGCCGAAGCAGGTTGTTTGTTTCAACAGGGTTTTCTGTTTATGCCATAAAAGACATGGTTAATATGATGCTATCCTGTGCTGCTTTCTCTGGATAATGTACCAAAGAAAGCTGAGATTGTGACCTGAGCTGAGAGTAGAAATGAAGATTATTCGGTCATTATTCAGCAGCAAAGAAAGGAACAGGATTTTATCTGAAGACAAAACCAAGTCAGTGTACTCCGGCCAGGCAAAAATATCCAACACATTTATTACTCAATTCCAAAACGATCTCTCTGAAATCATCCTTGCAAACACTTCTAAAGAGCCGCTGCTTTGTTGGTTTCCTGTAAATGGCTTTTTTTTTGGGTTTGCTTTAATAAGACTGAAAATAGATTCTGTGGTTTCAGTTACAGAAACGCGGACGAAAGCATTTCAAAACCTTTTGGTTTTAAGGGGGAGGGAGGTTTGAGTTCTGCCTCTGTATCCTCTCGAACATGAACAAAATGAATAAAAGTAGTCTTTTGTCACACTGATTGTAGCTAATAATCACTAAAATATTAGACCGTAATCTGCTTTGAGGACAGCTGACCTCCAGTTTAAGATTTGTTTTTACAGTTTTTGTTTGGTCAGGGAATAAATACCATCTGGGAGCATGCATTTCAACATGTCTGTAGGCTTTTCAACTTCATAAATGTGGGACATGAATCAGCGCTTTCTGGTCGGAGACACCTCGGGCAGGGGAGAAGAGTGTTTTTAGAAGCAGCAGGGTGGCAACTGAGAAACTGACAGGCAGCCCTTTAGCTCAATGTACAGAAAGCAAGAGAGAAGTCCCTGCATGCTTTTCCTGGAAGGCAATAATAACGAGTGAAGAGGAATGATGTAAAAGAGGAACCAAAGAGTAGATGTGAGAGATGGCAGGAGAGCCAAATACGAGGACAAACAAAAGGAAGTGAGGGTGAAGCCTTTGTAAAAGTGCTCACAGGCTCACAGATCTGCAAACATAGCAGGGTTAGATGCAGTCAGTCTGACAGACCTACTGACTGGCAGATGGACACTAAAAGGGAACATTTCCTAAGGCTTTTCGCCATCAGCTGTAAAGCTGGAGTCACATCTGCCAAGCAGGGGATTGTTCCCATCACTGGCATGTCTTTTGACTTTAAGGTTAGGTGGAAAAAAGCTAAAGCAAACAACATGAAAAGCAGAAAGTCTCCTCAAGAAACAGATGAGTAAAAGAGCTCTGAGACCTTCCAGAAAAGACATGTGCCTCACAGTTTAATTAAAATCATTTATTTTTAAGGATGCTGATTTAATATTACGAAGAATGGCACTAAGCACAAGCAAACAGCTCAGTCACGGGTACTGCTCCTCTCCACAACTCAGCTCAACAGCAGATAACAAGAGACTAAAGCAGGAAAGCAAGCACTTGTATGGCTGTCCCAAAAGTCACCAGACTAAGTGGCTAAAGGTTGTGAAAAACTGCTCTCATTGAAATGGTGAAATGGATGTCACTGACAACGTAAATATTTAAATCCCTAAATCTAAATTGCAAAGTTGAAAATTCAAGCCTTGCTCAAATGTGTCCAAATCCTAAATGCATGCAAAGACAGTCAGAACGGGTCTGCAGCTGGACCACTGACCACAAATAGTTTACATGTCTTTTACAGGACAGCTGAGCATCTGTGATTCTCTCTAAACGGAACCTTCATAGATTCCTGTGTAACAAACTGTTCATGTGCGGAGCAAAAGAGGAACTGCATTTGCTGACAGGCAAACCACTGGCACAGGACAAGGAACAGGACAGGGAACCATCTGTAACTAGTTCACTAAAGTAAAAACATTTTCAAATAAAACTAATAAGGAGGAAAAATAATCAGACACCTAGTCATAGAAGTTTATAAAGTGCCTGACTTCAACAATTCTCCAAGTTAAGTAGCAGTTTGTTTGTTTTTTTATTGTTTTTTTTTCTTACACAACTTGCTGAGACCTTCTGAGAAATATGTATCCAGACCTTTCTGGGATCGGCTCGATTCTCTGAAGCTTCGCGCTGTGATTTTCCTGTTTAACGACTGTCTCTTAAAACCTCACCCACAACAAGACCTAACAGGCCTTCAGACAAACATTTCATAACTTCAACACACGCACCATCATTTTATCTATGTCAACACAGTAAAGCATGCTGATCTCACAAGAACAATATGTACAAAAATTCACACATGCTCAAACACTCAACTTTTACCGTTTCATTATTAAGATGTAGGGATTATCAATTTGAGATGACATGTTTATGAGGTAATGTTTCAGTTCTAGTGAAACATATGTGACTTGACTCAACTGTAGACACAAACATCTATTTAAACACAGTGGTATTTTGTGTTCCTCAAAGCTGTCTGGTTCAGTGAGACTTCCTCTTTTGTTCAGGCCAGGAATGTTGACTTATTTTGAAAGCTTTTTATTGTGGTTGGTGCTCACCAGTGATGGATGCAACATGTTGCAAAGTAGTCTGTTGCTGTTATCACATTACATTTTCCAGTAATGTGCTGCTGTACTAAATTCAGTAATTACAGTTACAATTATGTAGTTACTTCTTTAGTCAGTTATCTGCATGCTGGGTGGATAAAAGGAGAAAATAAATCAAATAAAAATCAAACATGCTTTTTTATTCCTGTGCACTTGGCACTACAATCAGCTGATTTCATTTCATGTCCAGCAGGAAGTAAATGGTGGAGCGGTCCAAAGTGCTTGAGGAGTGGCAATATTGGCATTCCTTTTATTTTTATTGCACAAAAGGACAAGAGTGCAATGGTAAACTGCAAACTGCCTCCAGGACAGAAACAACTTGCTAACACAAGTTCAACTCTCTGCAAGCTTCTGCATAGACAGCACGCTAACACAAAACAGGCCAAGACTCCAGAGTGAAGTTAAAGCTGAGTGTATGCTGACCCCAGCCCAGCAGCCAGAGCCCAAACTTCAGCAGGTAACAGAGGAAGTCAGGCTTGCAGCATTGTAGCCTCCATTTCTACTTGCACATGTTTCTGCAGTAGAATGCCTGTAGTGATTGCTCAAAAGTCTCTTTGTGTTGCCACTTTTGTGCTCATATGTAAACACTAACAGAAAGATTGTATGCCTGTCTCTATTAGGATAGGAATTTGTGTCTGTGTGTGAATCATTAGGCTAAGGTTTATGGTTAACGGTAGTTATGTCACCAGGTATTTCAGATCACTCACGTAGTAATGCAAAAATAATATACAGAATAGTGTAGCAAATGACTTTCTGTGCTAATTAAGTAATGTACTGCATTACTTTTCTTAAAAATAACAATATACATGTAACATTACTTTTCTGATGTTTCACAAGTTTGAGCTGCTGCACAGAGGGTAAAGGCTGCTGGTTTACACGCTGCTGAAGAGTCCTCTGGGCTTCACATTACACAGTCACACCACAGGGATCAATGACTGTCTTTGTGTGTGTCTTTGAGATGAACTTACTGGTTGACCACATTAAACCAACCACAACAAACAACCATTTTCCAGTTAATTAAGTTAACAGACTCTCGCATGGTTACAGCTACAACCAGTGTGTTTGTGAAGATGTTTGGAGTCAAGGCCACTGTGATCATAAAAACAACCCACAGTAGATTTTTATAGTGCTGAGATCAATTTTTACATTTGTGTCTCATTCTCATCTGTTTTGAGCATGAGGGCTGAACAAGAAGCATCACATTTTAGTCTTTACACAATGATAAATTCAACAATGTAGAAGATGATAAACTTTCCAGAAATGAATCTGAGAAGTGCTTTCTGCCTTTCACACATTCACATCTTGACGTAACATAAGACATGAGGTGACTTAATGAGGAGATCAGTGTTAATATTCATTTGCAGCATAAAGATATTCAAGTGAGGGGGAAAGCTCAGTCTCAGATTGGAGAAGCTGAAACACAATCAAACTACTTTTGCTTTAAAAATTACTACATATTTAAAACGGCAAGCTTGTGTATCTATATTCAATTCATTATGGTACTAATTAAAGAATATTTTAGTTACGCATTTTTCTTGTTAGTTTTTGGTCAGTTATTAATGCAGTATTGTTTCTTGCTGTCATATTTTGTAATGTTTGCTTTACATCTGATTTCACTTCTTTTTTTATTGTGGCATTTTCCTTGTTAATAATCCTTATGCAAATAAAGCACTATTTAGAGTTCCTTCTGATCCTAAGCACAATTCAATCTTCCAGTAAATGTCTTAAGTGGATAAAGCTGCAAAGTCCTGAGCATCAAGTCTACCTGAGGACAGCTTGTGTTTCTGTCTCTGTGGAGACAGGTGAGTATCAGTGTCCAAGACAGGTTTTATTTCAGTCTACACATGAAACCTTATCTTCACCTCTGAGCTGCATACAGCTCTGTGAAGGCACCAACTAGGTCATAGAAAGAGGTTTAGGAATATAAAAGAAAGCAGCAGTTTTGTGTTTACAAATCTGAAACCAACAAATGTGGAGCACATGGGCTTGTTAAAAAAAAACAAAAAAAAACCAAAATTTAAAATAATTATTAGCAAACTTGCAGAATAAGTGCATTTATGTCCAACGTGAAGAAATTAACAAACAAATGTTTTCCATTAGGATATCCCAGAGATCTAAAAGTAGCTCTTGGTGTACTTACAAAAGGATTTAAGAGAAGGGTTCAACTGACAGAAATGCTATTAGGGGATTCATAAAGTGTATTACTATTGGCTAAAGTGTATTACAGGTGGATAAATCCTGATCCTCCACCATACAGTGTATTTATATGCATGTAAACATACATTAAATCTCCAAAAACAGATTTAATATTTTCCTAAATATGATATTGATAGACAAATAGGGCTTCCTCACGCATCATTGTGTGACGCAGCCCTACGCTTTAGGTTATGTGACACAGCAGCTGCACACACCATTCCGATTGTGTGGACTATGTAAATGTGCATGGACTTCAGAGCTGCTGTGATATATATGTGCCTGCCTGGTTAATCCTCCTGCTTCTTGAGTTTTAGTGGCCGACGGCGTCCTGTGGGAGGCAGCTAAAGCTCTCTGGCTGAGTCTCTATCTAACTGATTACACTGTAATCCTTTTCAAGCAGCCCACATGTCTGAGACACCAATCAGAAAACAAACAAGCAGGAAGCAACTGAGGAAAGGTTAGGCCTGTAATCCAAATCTGTAATTAGGTCTACTGATGAATGTGAAGGTACAAGCAAAACTTTCACTGGCATATGTGGAATATCAGCTCTTTCAGGAAACCTTAAAGTAATTTGTCCTAAAAAACAAAACAAAAAAAAACCTACTGTTTGCAGTTCAGTAGCACTTTAACAAAAGAAAATAATGCACACAAAGCAGTGTAAGCTTTCCAATCACAACAACCTATTAACGACTAATGGTTACTTGCATAATAGATTATACTGTCCATCAAACAAGGATTCCTGCCTGCCAGAGGCACTAGTTCCACATTACACGTCGAAATAAGGCATCAAAGCAGGACCATGGCAACAAGTACATACATGCAGCTGTTAACCAGAATATTACAATGTTTCACTTCAACATGCCCACCACTTCAGCAGGATAACACATATAACCACAGCTTCCTTCGTGCATCTGCATAAACAGCAGGTGTACGCTCCAGCTCAGCTGCTTCAGCCTCTATAAAACCACATATACACAGAAAGTTCAGGCATTGGTAAAGATACCCCAACCAGCAACTTGCAACTAAGCGAACATTTAAAGACTTAATTACCAACTTGTGGGGGTTAGACTGAGCAGGTGTTATTTTGTAATAGCACCACCAACACAAATTAAAACTGGAAACAAGTAGGTAGAACAAAAAAAAAAATCACCTTTTAACATATTCAAAATTACAAAAGCACCCTTGAACCCCAGTTCAAGCATACAATTCACAGTACACAGTCATTATGAGCAATAGCAATTCCCAAAAACAAGCAGTTTAACAGTAAATTTTAACACTGCCCTATGAATACTACGTAGTAGTGTTAACCATCACGTGACAACCAGCAAATTATATTTTCATAAAGTACCAGAACTTTGCTTAAAGTACACTCCGCAATTAACAAAATTAGACCGACCAATATTCAAAACCCAAACGAATTCCTTTCAGTGATATTGAAACAAGAAATTGAGCAAAAGTTCATAAATGAAACGCTTCTCATTTGTATTTGTAAGTTTCGAAATATACCTCTCTTATCTGTACTTCAGCTTAGACACTTTGGCCTGTGCACGTCAGCTGATAAAGTTCAAGCTTATCTTCTTCACCCTCATCACAGAAGAAGCGGATGAAGTCACACTCACAGACAGTTTGACACTTTGCAACAAGTACAGTTTGAAGACTCCCTTCTTGACACATCAAACCTATTATCAGCTACAGCCGCAGAAGCCATTTTGTTGCAAAGTCAGCACACAGACAACATGTGGCGCAGCTCACTGGACCTTTGCTCATTTATCAACAAATGGGGAGTGGGCTGTTTGCCAGCCTTTACCTCGGTTAGGTACTTTTTCATTAGCATGTAATAAAACAACATTTCCATCACTACAAAGATGTCTCTTGGTAGCTGGGTGTGTCATTTAAAAATAAATAAATAAATAAATATATATATATATATATATATTTTTTTTTTGAAGTTTTAAAAAGTCCTCAAGTCAGAACATTCAACATTTTATAGTTAATTAAATAAGATTCTTCTTCTGATCTTGTGAGATGTTACAGCATAGCCGTTTCCTCTTGTGATGTTTTACACTCAGCATGACCAAGCTGAACTTTAATGATCACCACCCACAACGTCTGGTCATGCAGCGATACAGCGTGAACCTTAAGCTGCAGCGGCCCAAGCAGGACTCGCACGCTGCTGCTCATCAACGGCTGATGTGATCTTTGCGGCTCGGAGGTGAGAGCGCCATGCTGGCATGCAGTGAGATAAGCTCAGGGGCTCCTCCATCCAAAATTAAGCTGAGCTGGCTGGAGGTTATTTTGATCAAGTTTCATCATTAACTTTGCCACTTTCTAAGGGATTAGTTATTTAAAAACAAATTACCTTATAATTGTTTTTGTTTTCTTTAATCTTCCCATGTCTGTACATCATATGTAAAGTCCTAATAATGTATTTGTTGTGTAAATGTGCTTTGCAAATGCAAAACTGTCTTGGCTTAATGACAGCATCCTAATATAATACACATCTTGTTCAATAAAACCGATCATTTAAAATCAACAGAAATTTAAGGTAACAGTCTTTTAAATGCTCCTTGGATTAGAATTTATAAAGGGAATTTTATAGGGGAGGGCTCTAAACCATAATTTACACAAAGCAGGAGTTTTGTAAAGCCGAGAAAATGCCAACTTTAACAGTGCTTGGGATAAACAGTACATGGATAAAAAAAAAGCATAACAATGTTACTAGAGCTGCAATGATTATTCTATTAAATTATAAGCCATATACCCGTTTTAATCATTTTATGGGGGGGGGGGTCCAATCCATTGGTTAGGGCTGACTGTTTAGCCATTTGAATTTACTAACAATTTCTGGGAAA
>VUQK01021150.1:0-11014 GCA_015106715.1 Bujurquina vittata | reverse complement strand
AGAAAGCAGTGCTAACCACCATGCCACCGTGCTGCTGTCTTTTTTTTCTCTTTTCTTTTCTTTCTTTTCTTTTCTTTTCTCTAAGAACATATTTGTTCCTCTAGTTTTTCCACTTCTTTATTAATTTCCTGACCTCTATTTTGATAGGTTTGTCAATTTCCCTCCAGGAATTTGTTGACATTTTTGAATCCTTATATTGATGCTGATTATTATTCCTTATATTGAGACCATTTTTGTAATTATCTCACTGAGAAATTCAAAAACTCTGCACTTCCGGCTACTTTTCCCAGAAAAGAAATTTACAGTGCTCATCGGGGTCAATCAGATTTGTTGCTGGCTTCGTCAACCTGACGTGTGGATTTCTCTAGTGTTGTTGTTGTCATTGTGATGTGTATTGGCTATTTAATTTGTACCTGTACAGCATTTTGTTTCAGCTGCTCATGTTTTTAAAGTGCTTTATAAATGTGGTACTAGTAGTAGTCGTCGTCTAATTCAGGCCTTACAGCCATCACAGTGACTGTCAGAGCAGGTATAGGGTTAGTGGAGATGTTCTCTGGTAATTAGTCCAAAATAATTTTACAAGTTAAGTAGTTACACTGACCTGTATGAAACAGAAACTAAACAGAAAATGTTTAATAATAGAGTGTATTGATGCTTACTCCATAAGATACTGGAGCTGCTGGTGCAGAGGGACAAGGAGTTTCAGGAACTGATGGACGTGGCCCAGCAGCAGGGGAAGGTTCACCAGGAGATGCAGCTTCTGGAGAAGGAGGTGGAGAAGAGAGACAGTGACATCCAGCAGCTCCAGAAACAACTAAAGGAGGCCGAACACATCCTGGTGGGTTTGGCTCGCCTCTTGTAGTAAACATTTTTGTCATCTGGAGCTTGACAGCACTGACAGGTTCAAATACATGCTCAAACTCAAATGGTCATGCAGCAGAGGCGTTCAGACGGGAGGGCACCTGCAATGCTCTTCTTTATCTTCTGTCATATATAACTTGTTATAGTAATAGATGATCATATTAAACATGGCCAAAGTTTAAAATGCATTCTGTTGTAGATTTGCTGCTGTGCTCAGGATCATTGTCCTGTTGCATGACCCAATTTGAGCCAATCTTTACCTGTCAGACAGACGGTCTCACATTAAACTCAAGAATACTTTGGTATGCAGAGGAGTTAATGATCAACTCAGTGACTACAAGATGCTCAAATTCTGTGGCTGCAAAATAAGCCCAAATCATCACCCCTCCACCTCCGTGATTAACAGTTGGTATGACGTGTTTGTGCTGATATTCAGGTTTTTTTGTTTTGTTTTGTTTTGTTTTTGTCCCCCCCCACACCCCCACACCCCCCAAAAAAAACAAACAAAAAAACGTGGTTCTGTGTGTTATACCCAAACATGAGACATCTCCACTTTGGTCTTCGTTGTTATTGTTCCGAAAGTCTTGTGGTTTGTTCAGATGCAACTTTAAAAACCTAAGCCATGCTGCCATGTTTATTTCAGAGAGAAGAGGCTTTCTCTTGATAATCCTTCCATACATGTTGAGTCTTTGAGTCACTGTCATGAACTTTGCTAACTGATGCCAGGAGAGTGTGAGATGTTTTTTTTTTTTTTTCCTTTTCTTTCAAGACAGATTTGCATCTGTCTGTCTGTTTTTCACTTTTCAATAATGTTGCTTACTGTAGAATGATGTTACATTGTTTGGAAATGTCTTTATTACTGTGCCCAGATTGATTGAAAGCAACATTTGCTTCTCTAAGATCATTCTTGATGTCTTTACTTCTTGGTATTGTGTTAACACACACCTGAGTGCTGCAGCTAACTGCCAAAACTTCTCCTCTGATAATTGTTAATGATCAGTTCAACAATTGCACTGGATTATTAGCTGCTAGGCACATGTCTATAACACCATCTGAGAAGTAATAGAAAGAATTGATGTATTTCTGCCTCCTTTCAGGCCACTGCTGTTTACCAGGCAAAAGAGAAACTCAAATCCATTGAGCGAGCCAGGAAAGGTGAGCGAATACACCTGACACTTTATGGCGAATGTTAGAGTCGATGACTGGTTTCCTCTTTGATAGCTTATCCATAAATTAATGCTGTTTTCACAGGAAGCGTCTCATCAGAAGAAATCATCAAATATGCTCACAGAATCAGTGCTAGTAATGCTGTGTGTGCTCCTCTCAACTGGGTGCCAGGTATGTACCAGGCTGTCTGCACCTGCTGCTGGATGCTAGTAAAAATGAATCTTTTGCTTCATTCACTGTTGTTACACTCAGGTGATCCACGCAGACCCTACCCTACTGACCTGGAAATGCGTAGCGGGATGCTCGGTCACATGGCCAACCTGTCCACCAATGGCGTGAATGGACATCTGCCAGGTGACGCTTTAGCTGCTGGGAGGTTACCAGGTAAGTCCAGCTGAGGGGTTGAAGGAAGGAGTACCCAAACCTTCTGTCAGAGGGATTTTAGATGAGGTCAAAAATTTGTAACAGTGCCTTCAAAATACACCAACACGATAATGAAAAGTTAAAGGATGGATCTATTATTCCACTCTTTGTTGAGTATAGACGTTGAACACAGGTTTTATTTGCTGGCATTTAGACTGCATCCAGGCTCTGTAAATTATGATTCAGCTTTTTATCTAAACTTGGCAAAAAGTATCAAATTTTAGATACGATATGAGTGCTCAGTGTCTGCCTGGCGGTTCACAGAATAACCACTTTTCCTCACGTGTCACCTCAGACGTCCTGACGCCTCATTACCCGTGGCAGTCGTCTGATGTCTCAGTGGGGATGCTGCCCCCGCACCACGGCAATGACTTTGGCCTGGAGCCTCCGGGTCACAACAAGGAGAACGAGGACGACGTAGAGGCCATGTCCACAGATTCCTCCAGCAGCAGCAGCGACTCCGACTAAAAGCGTGCATTGGAGTCACTTTGTGTGTTTTAGAGTTCACCAGTGAGCAACACCTGAGCAGACCTCTTCAGCTTCAGTCATCTATCGTGCCTTTCACAATTTTTATTTGTATTTTTTTTAAATGTACTCTTTTTGAATTTATTGGTGAGCTTTAGTGGTGTTAATAAGTAGGTTATGTTCCCTTTGGGCAGAACCAGGCTAACTGGCTGTAATGTAGAGTTTAATCAAACTGCTGTAGAACTAGCAAAGATGAACACGTCTCATTCTGAACTTCTGCATAAAGGGAGAGTTCACAGGTCAAAGAATATTCTTAGGAAAAATCAGACTGGAGCCAAAATTTGCCTTTCTTTTCTCTTTGGTGACGTGCATGTGTGAGTGAGGGAGAGACTTGATGTCTAATTTCTGTTTGCAATGTGGTGTAAGTTGTGTAAATATACCTGTAAATACTCAGCCTTGTAAATAAATACTTTTTGAATATTATTTTCTGCTCCGTGTGTTTGTGTTTGTTGTGTATTGTTGTTATCATTGAGAACACCAAGTTTCAGATGTCCCTGAGTAGCCTCAGATGGTTATTAAAAGATTCAGAAACAAATGAAAGCCAAGCTAACTTCATTTATAAAGCAAACAAAAATATTTCAAACAGCAACTACTGGCTACTGTGTTGAACATGGGGACAAAAACACACCAGAACAAGAGAAAATACAATGAGTAGAATCAACATTACAACAAAGGCATCAATAAAATATGACACAAATATAAATAGAACAAAAATAAAGGGAAGGAGCTTAGAGGTGGCAAGACCATTGAAGGACTTAAAAACAATTTTAAAATGAATGGGCAGCCAGTGCAGGAGTAAGGTGCTCTCTTCTGTGTTCCAGTTAAAAGCAGTGTGGTAGCATTTTGGACCAGCTGAAGCTGAGACAGGGTAGACTGGCTGACACTGACATACAAAGAATTACAGTAATCTGAGTTGTAATGAAGGTAAGGATCACTGCTTTAAAGTCAGCTTTCAACAGAATGTTTTTTATCTTCACCAGCTGCCTCAGCCGAAAGAAGCTGGATTTCACCACTGCACTGAGCTGACCGTCCAACTGGTAAAAAGCAGCAGAGCAGGGAACGGAGACTGAGGGGTCAAAAATGGGGTTATATGTGAGCGCTAGCATTATTGACCTTATCACATGCCTCAGGGGAAGGCTCAATACAGATAGACTGAGGGGCATTCAAAGCCGTATCAATATTATTAAATATTAAGTGCAGTCATCCATTACAGTTCAGTACATCTCATAATGTACTGTCCATATGTTTTATTTGTAAAATCTTAATTTGATAACTTAAATGTACTGAAACACCTTCCCACAGAAAGTGGAAGTATAAAGTCATACAAAAGCATTGTGGATAATTAACTTGTTTTTACTTACTTTCAACCACAGAATATTTAATCAGGCCAACTTCATTTTAGACTCAACATTTTGAATGGAAAGATACAAAGTAAAGTATTTTTATACAGATACAAGCTGAAAATGACAAACGAGGTAGAAGAGGTTTTCTGCCAAATAAAGGTGGGTATGTCAGAGTGCAACACTGTCTTCATGTTTAAAAAGCCACAAATTAAATTAGTGAAATCTGCTTCTACAAATTTGACTTCATTTAATAATACACAAGTTCATACTTGATACTGAGAATTGTATTTAGGTTAAAGGTCGGAAGGATTCTTTATTTACAGTATGTTGAGGCAATGGCAGTGCTGCTTTCAGGAGTTCATTGTAAACATTGTTATCGAAAGCTCTGGTTAAAAATTGCGATTAAAGATGAGTTTTTGCAGTATGACACTAGCATGTAGTTTGAAATTAAAACCATGTGATATAGCTAATTGGACTTTTTGCAGTGTTACGAAAACAGGAAAAAAGCGTGCAGTAAATATTTAAAATGATCAAATGTCATTTGCTACCATTTAACTGCTCCTTTTCATTAATGGAAAAAAAGTAAGTGTCTTCTTCATGTTTCAGAAATTCGAAAAAATCCCAGCAGTGGAGTACTCCGAGTCATACACTCTGAATATTGAACATTAACTGTGAAGTTATACAATTTCCAACAGTATTGAAACTTCTACGGGGGAAGCCGTATTTGGAGTCTTACTACGCATGCGTGCTCAATACACTTTGCTGTAGAGGGAGACATGGCGACGTCCCTGATTTGCGGCCGTTTGACGGCTAGCCTGAGAACTTCAGGGGCTAGAAACACTATCAGCTCCGCTTCTAAGGTGAGTGTGTATCCACAGAGGAGGGGAACTTTCCGTCTTTCGGAGAAGGTGTCTGTTTAGGCATCACCGCTTCTCCGACGGCTGAAAATGTCCCCAAATATGACAGGGTCAAATTTGGCATTAGCACAACTCCATTGAGTTTCCGTTATATTGGCTAACGCGCTAACTAGCACAGAGCTAGCATGGCCGGCTGTCAAATCTGCAGACCAGCCGCGAACGCACACAGGATCACTCTGGCCTTAGTTTTTACTGTCGCCGTGGGTTTCGTGTAGTTGTAAATGACAGTCTTGTAGGAGAATCTGCTCAATGAAGCTCAGTGACCTCCACCGGCAGCTGCTACGCCTACCATCCCTGCGATTCCTGCGCCATCGTATTTGTCCCACTGGCTCTTCTTGGAAAGTTATCTGGACAAATCCGCTCAGGCTGGTAAGCACAAACACCAGCTTTTACTACAGAGATGTGCTGTTAACAATCGGGACCCAGCGAAATAAAATAATGGAAGCGATCCAAAGCCGGGTCACGGGGAAGAGCGGGCAATTAATCTGGGTGCCCATTACCCGAGGGGGTCTAAAAGCTTGGGACTGATCAGTAATCTACTCTATACACCGAACAGATGAACCTTATTTATATCGTTCTCCTGGGAAACTTTGGGTCTCGACGTTCAGGTGGATGTTACTGACACCTCCAGCCTCCAGACATCTGACACCACAGAACAAACCAGGGGTCTCATGACTGTCCTTGGGTAGTGCGGAGCTGTTCTGCAAGCATGAAGTGGGATCTGCACAATATAAGGCTGCTGTACATGGCCCAGTACCAATTTCTTAATAGAAACAATGGTAATTTGTAACTTTTAGTAACCCAAACACTACTCTACATTTGCTTCTACTAAAAAGTGGCACCCGATGTGGTCTTCTGCTGCTGTAGTGCATCTACTTCAAGATTCCATGCATTGTGCCGCTCACTGGATATTTTCTCTTTTTCCCACCATTCTTTGTAAACCAGAGGGATGGTTTTGTGGGAAAATCCCAGTAGATCATCAGTTTCTGAAATGCTGAGACTAGCCCGTCTGGCACCAATAGCCATGCTACGTTACCTTGCTTCTCTATTCTGAAGCACAGTTTGAACTCGAGCAGGTTACCTAAATGCTGATTAGATACTGTATTTGTGTTAACAAGCAGTTGAATGGGTATGCCTAATAAAGAGGCCAGTGAGGAGTCAGTCTTTTTTTTTTTTGACTTGCTTCAGTCTGCATAAATTTGGAAATTTATGTATTTTTTTCTGAGAAGACAATGAAAGAGTGAGTTGTATTTTTCTTTTGATCCACTGATTCTGTTGAGGAAATAAACCTGCTTTGAGTAACACAGTGTTTCACATCTCTGCTGAAGTTTCCACTGTTGCTTATGTGGTCCTGTGAGAAATGAACGCTTCTCTCTTTCTCTAAGGATGGTTTTGTTTTGTGGTATAGGAGTTTTGTCTTGTTGGTTTAGTGTCCGTGATTTTCACGTGTTCCCTCAGTTCCTAAGCTTTTGTTTTATGAGTGTGCTAATATGGGTTTGATCATATTTAGAACATTTTACCTAGAATTTAAGTCCTTTTTTATGTTCATGTCCAGTATAGACAGGAACCAGGAACAGCACATTGATATTTGTCTTTTGAGTTAAAATAGTTTGTTTTGTAGGTTAGATTGACATTTGAAGACTGCAGATATATTGGTTTGAAGTTCATTGCTTCCTTTGCTTGCTCCTCCTGTCCCTCCAGGTTCTTGGTGGTTCTTCAGGTCTGTTTGGAGGCCATGTCTCTCAGCCCCAGCCCCCTCACATGCAGCAGCAGCAGAGGAACCTCTCGCTACATGAGTACATGAGCATCAGCCTGCTGAAAGATGCTGGCATCTCTGTGCCAGCTGGCATGGTGGCCAACTCCTCAGAGGAGGCCTACGCTGTGGCCAAGCAGATCGGTAAGCTATAGGAAACCTGAACAAGGTGTTCATAAGCAAGTCTGTCATTTTCACACAGATTTGAATACATTTCAGTGACAATAGTATCATAAGACAGTTTCAGAGTATGCTTTTTAACAAGTTTGATAAACTTGTTAAAGGAAAGTATGTATATTATTCATGCAAAAATATCAAAATCTCCACCTCTGCACTGGGACAATTTTCCACTTTTCTCTGCTTTGTCATTTTAAATGAAGCTGTGATTGGACTGATCACCTTTAGCTACAGCAAACTGAGTTGCATTTTTAGTCTTGTGGCATGTGACAGTTCAGGTTGGGCAACTTCTTTGTTGCTAGAGTGAAATGACTCAACAGCTGTTGGATGTGTTGTTATGCAGTTTGGTTGATATTAAGGATGATCCCCGATAATTTTTGCTTTCAGTCTTGCTTAAAACTGGCAGTGCATAGACTAAATATTTCAAAAATCATTGACGGATCAGTGATGAAAATATTTAGCAATGGTGGTGTTATACACATCCAACTCCATGGTGACTGTGCTGGGGTTTGTTGTAGGGCAACACGTGGCTTATTTGGATCATTGTTACAGTCTGATATTGCAAACACATCAGTTCACTAATACAAGCCTAATGCAAACCTAACTTGAAGTACAGTCGTCTTTACATTTGGGTCATTGTAGTTAAACTTTGTTGTGTCAAATTTCACTCTGAAGACCTGCATTTAGCAACCACATCAAATGCAATGTGATTTAGTGGTGTTATAAATGTTATCGCTGTTAATCCTCCACCAACCCACATTTGTGTTATTTAGGTGGTTTGTTTTTTCCCTTCAGCAACTCATGGAACATCTCAGTGCTGCTTTTTTGTTCTGTATTGGATTTACTTGTGGTGATTTTCATTGGTCAGTCTTATATAAACAGTCCTAGTTACTAGGGAGATTTAATAAAGAAGAGCACTTTACAATTATATTTTTAAATTAAAAACTTTAAAGACCAAGATGTTATCACTCTGCCTTACACTTGAAAACACTCAAAAGACAGAAAGTCTTGACTTTAAACACTCATCACTTTGACTCCATTTATGCTGCTAACACTTTGGTCATCCCTCTGGACCTGAATGCTTCTCAGAGGCTTTGCTAACATTGTATGTCCTGCATGCGTGAGTGTGTGTGAGACAGAGAAACACACTCTCACACACCCAGTCTATACATAGCCATCCTCTGCTTCAGTGGTATCAGTTGACTCTCAACTTGCACAATTCTAGGACAGAGCGAAGATGTAACACCTGTTAAAATCAATACACACCCTGTTTCTTGTTCATTGCCCGCACCAAGGAGGTCATGTTTTTGTAGCGTGTGCTCAAAAAGATTTGAATGAATTCTGATAAAACGTTGCAGGGGTGCAGAGTGGGGTCATGTTAACAGTCCTTACATCCATCAAGGTCTTCAAGCTCAACTTCATGATTTATTGGTCGAAAATGGACAAAGAACCCTATAACTTAGAAAGTATGATTCTTACAATTGTGGTGTTTTTTGGCAGTATATAGAAAGCACAGTATAAAGATTTGAAATATCATCTCACATTTGACATCTGACCTCACTTTTACATTTCACATCTGCCTTTCTTTCAAGTTGATCAGAAAATGTGTTAAATCTAGTATTTGTCAGGAGCAAGAATGAGCTGCCATTAGTTAGAAATATACTGTAGTGTATAATATTAAATAATAAGCTTGAGTCAAATCTACAAAATCTAATACTATTCCTTAAAAGTAAATACCGGTACTGCCCAGAGAGTGAACTGCTGTGATGGACGTATGTGCTCTCAGGCTTCTTGTAACTAACATCAATGGAGCTGCATACTTTCTTTGACCATTCATTCATACGTTTGTTGCTACTTTGTCTGTATATAAGATTATATTTCTGTATCAGTAAAATGTGATATGATAAGACTTTGGAATCATTTGCCTAAAGCTGGTCGTGTAATCCTTTACCTTATTTTCTGTCTGTGCAGTACTGTGCAAAAGTCTTGAGCTACCTCATTTCTCCCCTCATTTCTTTATAATGTTGCTAGGAAAATGGGAAATAGGTGCAGTGATTTTTTTTTAAACATGCAAACATACAGGAAATACAGTATATCAGGCAATATTTGAAGCAATTTAAACTAAAATTGTCAAGATTGGATTCATCACATCAAACCTGTTGCCACTGATTTTCAGTCCAGTTCTTGTGTAATTTGGCATTCCTCAATCTTCTCTCCCTGTTTCCCTTCCTGATGAATGGCTTCTTCTCTGACATTTTTGACTGAGACCATTTCTGATGAGGCTCCCCCGAACAGTAGATAGATCAGCTGGAGGGGCAGATGGTTCTGTGTCAGGTCTTTGCTGGATTTATTCCTCCAGTATATTAAGGGCTTTCAAATACTATTCATCTGCTGTAGTTTTTTAAATTGGCCTCTTATTCTTTTGTTCAACACTTGTTCAGTTTCCTCAAACCTTTTAAGAACATACTGCACAATACGCAATGTGAAACTGAACAGAAAAAGTAGACAATGTCAGGAAAAAAACTTTGAAAGAACTTAAGGAGACCCTGGTGAGCTATTGCTCCAGACCATTAAAAATATCTGGCTCCTAGCAAGCAAAATATAAAGAAATGAGGGGTGCCTCGTAACACTAAAAGACTACTTTGAGCAACTTGTTTCAGACAGAGGATGAACTGGTGGGGTGTGCCAAGGCCAAGTATAAGATAAAAGGAAGGAACTGTGCACACCTCCCTGGAGTCCCAGAATAAATTATATTGCTGAAAATGAACATGAAGGGTACTACTTAATGGAAGGAAATACAGTCAGTAACTCTGTGTGCTACAGCACTTCATGCTGTTCATAAGGAAATTAAACCTAAATCTATATATCAATGTATATTCTCATGCATTGTGAGCACAGTCAGTAGTAAGTTGTTTCGTAGACTTGAAGAAAACTGGTTGACAAACTGAACTTGTGAACACATATTCAAATCAAATATAAGCATTGCCCAGAGCATTATGTCACTGCAGAGCTTTGAAGCAGTCAGAACTTTAGTTGCCGCCTGGAATCTTTCGTCTCGCTTTTAAACTTTACCATTATTTCAAAAGCTTCATGGTGTCTTGTAAGCCTTTGGCAATATTGTTTATGCATGACAGGAGAAAAACATCAGTCAGTCTTAATGTTGCGTACCTCCAGAAAGAACACAATCGATCGAGTTAGAGCAGTAATGGGTACATTTACAGAACAATCCACCAAACGCACATTTGAAATGACTGATGGTAAATATTAACAGAAAACTGAGAACAGATTTACAAAGTTTATTTCAACCTTTACAATCACAACAATGGAGGACGCACGCATGAGCGCGAAACAGTCAGCCGGGTTCATTCATTTATGTCCAGAGGCGTGGTGGCCAGCGGGAGGTTTTCCCGAACGTTTCCCCACCTCTGTTCATGCCTGTACAGTTTCGGCGTGGAAACCGTAACCGCTGAATTATAAATTAAAGGGAACTTTTGCTGGGAACCTCTCGCCGAAACTTTCAACGTCCTCAGGGACGCTGCCGTATCAAGATTAATAAGGAAGCATATTTGAGATCTCGCAAAAGATTTTAAAATTAGGACACGCGCTTCTGCGTAAATCTTGTTACGGCGTTCATGAGGAATGGCCACACCAAAACTGTACAGGCATGAACACAGGTGGGCTGGTGCTGAAATTCAGCCCTGGACCTTAGTTTGGAGAGGCCTTTTATCCAATCGTACAACGGATTAAAAAAAATGATCACCGGCCGGCCATTCGGGAAACCTCCCGATGGCCACCACGTCTCTGGGCATAAATGAATGAACCCGGCTGACTGTCCCGCGCTCACGACG
>VUQK01021149.1:23203-34519 GCA_015106715.1 Bujurquina vittata | reverse complement strand
CGGGCGAAGTGGTAGACCGTGGGACCCCTTCCCCCCCTTGCTCTGTGAAAGAAAAGGGAACAGAAAATGAAAAAAAAAGCGGGGTTTTTTTTGGCAAAAAAAGGGTTGGGGGGGGGGGGTGCTTCAGCTTGCTAATTAGGAGGCAGGGAGGAGTGTCAGAGCTTTGAGCATGAGAACGCATGTAAATACCTACAGTCACACTCGCGCACGACCCGCATCTTTATGTTTGCCTATACATGCACACAAGTCGTATAAACACAGAGACTCATAAAAAGCTACATGCACCACTGTGTTTAGCTATCAGTGTCTCTGAGCTCAGATATGTCCACCAAAAGAGTGCTTTATTTGGTTTAGGCTGACTCCACAGTAATGGAACATGAGCACTAGGAAAGCCAAACAGGCCTCAGTGTTTGACACAGAGATGGTCAGCTTTGCCCAAGATCACCAAACAGTGCAGCTCTCTGAAATAAAGCCTGCAAAATTATATTTGTTCCCTGGATAAACAATGAAAAATCCAGGCATGCTGTGTATGCTTCACATAGATACAGCGGTACAGTGTAATGGCTTTTCTGTCAATTCAGGTTTGCACTTAGCGTTAGTGCCATTGCCTTCCTGCTGAGATGTCACCCTAGCAGAAATCAGAGCTCATTTAAGTTGGATATGATAACGGAGCCCTTGGGTTGCTAATGTACTCTGCTTAGTGCCCAATAATCATAATGTCTCGCATGAGGCCTGACTCATAATGTCATATTGCTGCTGCATTTTAAGATGGCCCATAGAGACCATCTTAAAATGATCTTGCAGCACATTTTCCATGTCGGCATTTAGTTTGTTTAAGAAACATACCAGTTTGTTTTTTCTGGCTGTCTTAGTGCGAATGTCCAGGTTCTCTTTGTGGTCTCTCGTTGTTTGACTTAGTTGCAACAAACAGTTGGCTTGTCCTGGTTACCTCACCCACAGATCGGTGGAGGGAGGTTATGTTTTCACTGCCGTTTGTTTATCTGGCCCATTTTGGGCAATTAACTCAAGAGGTTTTGAACCAAAATTGATAAAACTTTGTGGAAATATTCCTTACAACATGATTTTAATTTCCAAGGTCACCAAAAAAATTTAAAACATCCCTGTCTCATAACTGCCAAATTTCAAAAATTCATGTCAGTGAATTTTTAGATCTATCATGATGGAATTGGTATGCTGGTATAAACAAATTGCTGTTGATGATTTTCTTTTTTTTCTATTTTAAATTAAAATGCAAGAATGCAAAGTGAGCTACAAATGCTAAACAAAAATCACACACGCCTACAATTCATGTCTAGGCAAATATTTGTTTCTTTTTAGACGATGCTATTAGTATACATAAAATGTGTCCAGACTATATGTGCCATTATCTGTTCATGTGGATCTTATTTTAAAAAAAACCCATTGTACAGTTTTTAAAAGCAAATAAAATACATTTCTAGTCTTTGTGATCTAATAATTTATGATGGAGTATGACAACATTGGGTGGTATCTATTGCAGCGTTTGAGGAGGGAGTAGGGCTGTGCAATTAATATAATTTTGATTTTGGTTCCAAACATCGAAAAAATAGTGTAATCGACAAAAACGTATCATTATTAAAATGATTTGGTGAAATTACGCTCCATATACTCGTAGCCCTGATTTATGCTGCAGCTGTGAGTCTTTGCGGCCCTACAACGTAACCTACATAAGTGGCCAGCGTCGTTTTCTGCACTTACGCTTGTGTAGGTGCATTGTGTTAATTACCATTAATTATCAAGTGAGGAAACCTACACTATTTATCTCTTCTGAATAGCCAAGCAGCTAGTTGTATTTAACAGAAACTGCATATTATAATGCATAGACCGTGTTGAATTGGTGTCTGTGTTCGCAAAAATCCAATCCGTGACTTGTTCTGAACCCTGGAAGCCATCCCTTATCCTAATGAGATGTTTGATTTTTGTGCAGGACAACCTGTGGAGAATCCCTTTAAACGATTTTAGTATTTTTCAGTAGAGATGGCGCCCCCAGATGACCTGGTGTTAATTTCACCAGATCCTTCCTGAATGTTTCTTTTTCCCCAGTTCAGTAAACCGATTCAAGAAGGAACTGTCTCCATTCCAGCAGACAGTGACAGTGTGCGTTTGTGAAATCAGTACTGGCAGTCTAGCTGAGAGGTCTTAATGTTGAGCCAATGGCCTGGCAAGCTGGTTCGTGTCATTCATTTGTATTTTTCTCTGGCAAAAGGCCAGTTAACGCTTTCTACAAGAACACTACAGTCTAATTTTATCCGGTCTCATCCACTCCTCCTCTCTGGACTTTCAGACTTCTGTCTCCCAGATCTTTACTTTCGAGAAGACTGGGCTTTCGTCAGGTTTGGTTGGCTGGTATCATGCCAGTTCTTCTCAAACATTCCAGCCAAGGCACTGGTACCGTCAGCCAGCCAGGTTTTCTGCTGGCATCTTTTGGCGAGCGAACAGGGGGACAATGTGCAGCTTTTCTTTACTTGTTATGGACTTAGTTTTTTAACAATTGTGATATGTAAAATGCATGTTTCATAAAATGCGCTCTGGCTGTGTAGCCTGGGAATTAGACAAAGCTGAGAGCTCATGTTTCATTTGCTCTGGCAGAATGTGTCTGATGCTCATCCCTTTCAGATTTCCTCCTGGCCTCTATTTCAGATTCACAAATAGCCTTGCCCATCCTGGCCCAGTCAAAAATGTGAGACACTTCACAGGTTTTGTTGCTCTTGATTGCTTGTAAGCCTATGCAAATGTGCCTGCATGCTCCCATTGATGATTTCAGTAAAGTTGAATGGAGTTTCATGACTAATTTGCATATAAGCATCTGATTGAGTCCTGCATTTTCAGTTCTCTAACAACTGTGTGGCTGTGGTTTTCTCACATGGAACTTCCTATTTTAGATTTAAATCATAGGCTGTACATACAAGATGCCTGTAGCCTGTTGCAAAGGCTTTAGTTTAGCAATGTGGCCGCCACCATGTTGTTGATAGAGTTGGCCCATTTTATATACAGGCTATCATTTCAATCCATTAAATAAAAGCTCATTGTTTTATTTGAATTTTTTTGTACATATATAAGGATGCTGGGTGTGACCATGCTATGTATGTTAGATAACAATTGCAATCACAAGTTGGTCTGAAACTGCAGATTTGCACATTCCACACTATTGTAATCTTGCACCACAGAGTAAGAGGTGTAACTTTTGTGTGGTTTAGTTGGACCAGGTTTGTTTCTGGCTCTTGTAAACACAATCGCAGGACGAGATTCTGTGTGAAGCCGTATAAGTGACAGAATCATTAAATTATCAAGCACAAATCCATGGTGGTGCTAAACACATTAGACACCCTGAAACTGGCAAAAGTGATGCCGTTTGACATATAAATACAGAGTCTCAGCTGATGTTTGACTGTGTTGTCCTCGGCGTGAGGTGTGCAGCAGTCTTAATCCTGCTCTGTCACAGGAGTGCAGCCAACACCTCTTAGCTTTCCCGGAAATGTTAGTCTGTCGGTGTTACCTGGTCCCTGTGTGAAAGCACCGTTAGGCTGATACTGAGCTCTGTGGGAACAGTTCGCTGTTGGTGTAGTGTGTGGCTTTGTGTGTTTGTGCCCACATAGATGGTGGTGTGTTGATTTACTCTGCTTTGCACGGAGTTAGTTTTAGTGATGTGTATGTTGTAAAATATGTAACAATGAAGACAAATAAAAGATTGAAGTGTTTAACTGTATATATTTCTTACTGAAACAAGTACGGCACTCAAACTTAAAAATGATACTGACTTTTATAGTAAGAGTAACATTATGGATGGATATTCTCTACCTACCCACCATTAGAAAGTGAATATTATTTTGGTGTTTAATGAGGTGCCAAACCAAGCACATTGACCGCCACAGCAGGAATGCCAAATGGGTGATTCTTCGAGAGGAGTCGTCATATGTCTCCTGCATACATCATCAAAGAAGCGTGTCTCTCCCCCTCCTGGCTTTTACAGCAGCAAAGCCACTCGCCATTTACATACTAGAAACTTGTGAATGTCCTTGGGGAACTCTCGCTCTCCCTTCTTGAAAGCACTCACGCTCAAGCTTCTGCACACAGCAATGATCGACTCATGAATCTGAATAGGTTTTTCGATGTTTAGACAGCTCAGGGAAAAACCAAAAAGGAAAAAAAAAAACCTGATGCAAATTCAGCTGACATCCCCCCCGTAGTTGACATGTTGACGGAACACACTCTGTGTGTGTGCCTGTGGTTTGCTAGAGATTCAATGAATGTATACTATATATATTTTTAAATTTGCATATAGGAGAGTTGTGAGTATTTCTTTTCAACTTGAATCCTGCATTTGTACAAAATTTCTGGTGAACTAAGTGGACCCTATATTCATAATAGTACTCCAAGCTACTCATAAACTCAAACTCTGTTGGGATTTAATGCTGGCCTGCAGTTTCAGCGATGGTGACCCTGCCATTGATGCATTGGTTTAATTTGTTTTCTCTCACTTTGGTGTGAGAGAGCTGCATTTGCAGTTATATCAAGAAATATCCTCACCTTGCCGGTCACGTTTCTTTAAATTTCCATGCAAGCAATATGCTTGATAAAAGACATGAGACTCTGCCAGGGGGTGAAATTTGTCTTTTCAGCTGGTTCCAGATGATTCATTCATTTATTTATGGATAATAAGGGAGAAGGCTTGCTTTGTTTTTCTTCTTCGTGTAGCCCTTACTGACAAGTGTGTTCATTCTCTTGGTCTGCCCTATGGGAATTTTGTTTTTATTTCAATTCGAAGCTAAAGAGAACCTCATATGCATGTGAATTTAGAAGCATCTTTCTAACAAGTATGTACACATAGTTGGGGGCAAGTAAGAAGTGCTGTAGGGAGAGGGAAAAAAGACGGTAAATATCCAACATGAATATGGGCCATCCTATCTAAAATCACTGTAAGCCTAAGTCTAAAAAAACCTTATCGTCTGAAGTTTGCACATATATAATGACTGCTGTAAAATGTTAGCTTCATATATCAAACACTTTTCAGGATACATAATAATCTATAAAAGCCACTTCCAGCATCTTTTTTCATACTTTGAAATCTGAGGCAATGTTTGAACATGAATACCTCAAACTATTAAAGATAAAAGCCTGAAATTTTCACTTGCCTTTCTTATCTTAAAGGTGAATCACGGTCTATAATTTGGGACAGATGCATCAAAAAATGTCTGAGTATTTGCTAATTAAAATGTGAGGGAACAAAAAAATTCAAACAGTCCTGACACTGAAAAAAGCCCTTAACAGTGCAAAAGACAATTATAGACAATTTCTGAATGGTATGTATTTTTGTGCACAATGATGCATAATAAAGTGTGTAGAAATTTTTTTTTTTTTTTTTAAATTCAACTTTCATTTTGGGTTGACAAGTTGTACCACAAAAATCAAAAATGTCAGTAAAGAGTCTAATGGTACTTTAATTACAACTGAGAAAATAAATGTGAAAAATGTGTATATATTTAACATTTTTGAAGTCTACTGCTATGGAGGTGTCTTAATTTAGGTTAAGTTTAATATAAATGTATACATGTCCAATCTTTGGACCATAACATTTTAGGTATATCGGAGATGTTTGAGTAAAAAAATGCTCTAAAAAAATAGATGATTTACGATGAAATTATCCACATAACTGGTTTTTCCTACCGTAATCCACGGATGTTGTTCCCACCAATGTGGAGGTGTACACAGTCTACATAGGCTGTTTGTGTATTGGAAATTTTAGAAATGGAACATACGTGCTATATCTAAAAATATATTATAGTTGACTTCAGACGCCCTCATAGTTCTTTCAGGACTCCTTCAAAACGTGATAAAATTTTGGGTATATGTTTAACATTACCCAGCACCCTGATGCTTCGAGCTTACCAGGTAGCTTGTCGGCATCATGTTAATTGTACTAGTTTACTAAATGTGTGCTCAGTTGTCAAATAATGCATTTTTTCACCACATAATTAATGCAATAGACCTTAAGTTGGCTGAAATTGTCCAGCTGCTTTTTAAAATTTTTTATTTATTATTTTGCTATTTTATCTAGGCAAGCTTTAGTTTGACTTTCATTTATCTTTATCTGGAGAGTCAGCCGGGTCTTTTAGTCAGGATTAAAGTCTGATGGCTACTTCAGTTTTTTCTTTCTTTCTCGCAAATAAGTATGTTTGCGAGAAACATGCATTCATATTACGACGCTTGCGTCAGAGGAGCTTGGGGTTCAGTATCTTCCCCAAGTATACTTTGGCGTGTGCATGTGCGGAAGCCAGAAATCGAACCGCCAACCTTCCGAAAGGGGGTAAAAATGTTTCTCTGTTTTTCCACCTTTCTGTGATAAATCTGCTGTCAGAAAACATTTAAAGCCTTTCTTTGCCTCTGTTTTGATTTGTTGAGTTAATGTAGGTTTTGGGACCTGTAGAGTTAAGAATATTACACCTAAAAAGCTTGACGGTAAAAGTAGAATAATTTTGACTCAGTGACTCTACAAATATGGCCTTTTGTTAAAAGGAGGGGCAGACCTGAAGGGACGGGGGCTGAGTAACATTGCTGGTTACTGATGAGTAATGGATATGAAAATGTGTGACATGCAAGTATTTGTAATGTTTTTGGGGTTGATTTGGAGCCAATGTGCCAACCACTTGATCACATCTTTTTAATGCATAAATTAGGCCCATGATAAGCACTGGGTTCCCTGAAAGTCGTAATTTTTCCCTGACTTGAGCTCTACATACGGGTTTTGCCCAACCAACAGGTGCACGTGTGTAATCTCTTTGTTTGCATTTCTATCTTTTTCCCTTCTCTGCCTTTAATGTCTCCAGAAACCCTCAACCTCAGGCACCAGCTCTTTTTTTAAAAATCTTTCACTGTCTTTATTCCTACTCTGCTTACACTAATTTTCAGTTTTCTGTCAGGCAGGTTTGCAGCTTTGTGAGACACTTTGCGTATAGATTGAACAGGTAAAAGAGTAAATTGTGTATGCCTGTGCATTTTATGTGTGTACACTGGCATTGAGGTTTCCTGCCGCAAATGAGGGTCACAACTCAAAAACTGTCCTCCTTTTTAAATAATCCACTTGTGTACAGTTGCAGAGCTTTGCCAATGTAGATCGTTCAGGTGTCAAACTAGAATGAACGAACTTCTCAACGTGTGATGTCTCAAGCTGTGTTATTTGTTCCATCCTTGTGGGCATGTCTATATGACTGTGCATAAATGTCCTTATATATTTCTGTAATTTAGCCAAGCATGGGTTTGCTGTTTTTCTTCCTCACCACAGCTCCCAGGTTACCTCCCTTGGCACGCAGAAGTAGCCAACACAAATCCTGCATCCAGTTAATCATCTCATGCCATAAAGATGAATGCTGTGCTGTAGCAGCGCTGTGTTACACTACTGCACTCATTATTCTACTCTGTAATGATCTCCAGTGCTAATAACTGTGCATTTATGAAAATCCCTTTTGCCATGTTGTTTTTTGTATGGGGGATACCTGTTGCCCTGGTGATTAATCTGAGAGATGTATGTTTTGTACATTTGGTTTGACGTGCACTGAATCTTTAGGAAGAGTCTCATATCTTAAGAAGCTTAGCACCAGCGGACAGCTGGAAATGTTTTGTGATTATGCAGTGTGCAGAAACTGGAGTCTGAAAGCAGTTGCTGCACTTTTTTGGATGTAAGTTTAGAATGATACACATTTTTACCATTCACACTCAGTTCCCTGGATGCCAAATGTTATGTTGTTATGGGTGAGTCAGGGATATATTTACATTCAGTTTTTCTTTGCTAAAGCTTATAGTTAGAGCTGATCAGGTGACCCTGAACAATTAGTTGCTGCAGTAGGCTTAAGCTGCTGCAGGGCTTCCTATGATGCACTGTTACCTTTTCACTCAGCTCGTTTCATTCCGTGTTTATACATCGCTACTGTAATTATTAGCAAATATTACGCCCTGGGTCTCTCCTATAGATGGCCTTTTGTCCTGTCTGTCTGATCTCTTCTTTCCCCTCAACCTCTAACAGTCGCAGCAGACGGCTGCCCCTCCCGAAGCCTGTTTCTGCTGCAGGATTCTTCCTGTCAAAAGGGAGTTTTTCTTTCCCGCTGTCGCCGAGTGCATGCTCACAGGTGTTGTGTGATTGTTGGTGTTTCTTTCTAACATTGTAGGGTCTTTTATCTTACAATATAAGGTGCCTTGAGGTGAAAGTTGTTGTGAATTAGCACTATAAATAAAATTGAATTGAATGAGGATGCTTGATTCTTTTAATGTTGGCTCTACTCTACCTAGAACTAAGGCAGCATAATATAGTGGCTGTGGAAATGTATACATTTATTGTACTGTTAAGGTAAATAACAGAAAATCTAATAGTCAGCCTACCAAATTAATGTATACATTTATAAATGTAGAATTTACTGTATAGGCTTTTTTTTCCCCTTTTGCATACATGAAACACTGTATTTGTGTTTTTGTATGAACTCTCCTACAGAAATAGCTCATTATTGAGTTCTAAGTTGAAACCTAATGAACTGGACACTGCATGTGGGTATAACATTGATCCACTGTTGCAAGGATATTCCATATTATTGGTGTTAACGCAGTATCAAGCTTTGCATCTATAATTTCAAGGATAACTTCTAAACCTGGTGTTCAGATTAGATGTTTGCAAAACATTGTGCATTTGACATTCACAATTTTTGTGCATCAGCTCTTTAGGTCATGCCTAAGCAAGGGTCAGCAGCTCTAGGCTGCAGTAATTCTGCTTGGAAAAGTTGAAACCAGTATCCTGCTGTTTAATCTTCCCCGTAGAGCGACCCCTGCCTCGATTAATCAGTCCATGTAACTGCTCTCAGAGTACATGAATTAGAACAAAGCCCCATGTCTATGGAGAGAACTTATAACAGTGGCCAGACATGATCTCACATCATGCTCAGAAACCTGAGAAGGAGACCACCCCAGGAACATTTTTTTCTGTCCCTTTATTCTTCTTTATCTCGTTACAATCTCTCCTTTATGTTGTACTGTCTTCTTGCTTTCCCCCCCTCCTATTCCCTCACGTTTACCTGCCTTTGATGCATATGAACATCTAGAAATTATCATTTATTTCCTATCAATCTCTGCATTGTTCTCATAAGTGAGGACCGTTGAGTAATTAAATTCCTTCTCCCTATTTTTTTCTTTTTTGACAAAATGACTAAAGAGTCAGTCAGTACTGGTTCAAATTACTATATTGACAATTTCAGTCAAGATTTGTGGCTCGTGTGTGCGTTTTATGAATGCTAGAAAGTAAGTGAAAGCGCCTACAGATGAGTGAACAGCATAGGAATGTGAAGATAATCCAGGATAGTTTGTGCAGACAGTGTGGGAGCCCCATGTGAACATCCCCCTCACTCAGTTGGTTTTTGTTTTTTGTTTTTTTGTTTTTGTTGGGGGGTGAGTGGGGGTTTCCTAGCAGAAGACATATATCAAAGTTTTGAATTTTATTGGCCTTTGTGCCATTTGTTTCGGCAGCTTACAGTTTATCAAGCTCTGTATTTTTCTCACGGTCTTTAGGATCTTTTTGATATCTCTGAGTCCAGATCAGAGTCTGTATGAAGTTTTGGCTCTGCTGGGGTGTACCACTAGGGTGTGACTGGGACTTGTGGTGCCAGACGCGGGTGGCAAGCTGGCATTGGGCCAGAGGGGGTTGAGGCCCAGTCCGTAAAGTGTTTTGGAGACGCTGCTCGGTTTCTATGGCCTCTGGGCTCCAGGTGGGTCATTTGTCATTTTGTTCAGAGCTGTAGTTTCTGAAGAGCTTTTTAAAAATGAATAACCTTAAAATAAATAACTGTATCCGTTGTAAATGGGTCTGGATACAGATACTGTATATTACACGGATTCCAAACTGCATCAAAGATTCTTTTTTGTGAGTGTGTGTTTTCAATAACCTGATCAGGACAGTAACTTTTTAGTGTTTTTTGCCATCAACTATACTTCTTAATAATTTCAAAAGAGTTGAAAGCCATTGCCGACTTTTAGTGCAGGGCTGCACAGAGTTTGCTGCTTTAACACAAACAAAAGTCATTTCTATGCCTTTTGATATGGAGAAACAATCAAAGCACTTATAAAAACACAGAATTTTCTCATTATCGCACATTCCTTTGTTGAACTAATTTGACCAGTGTGTGAGGTTTTGTTTTCACCCTCTCTTACTCCTAGATTTTATCACCTTAATAGGGGTGCTCAGGTATGCAGCTTTGATCAGCGGTTGGAACGTTTTCACATTGGCTCCACTTTAGCAGAACGATGTTATTCCCATAACCCACTGCCTGACACCACTCTGTGTGTGTGTGTGTGTGTGGATAGATAGGATTGTAGATATTACACCGGGCTTAAAACTGTAATATTTTATTGAACAATTTGCAACATCCTTATTCAGAATTTGTTTTTCAGTATATCCAATTAGTCAACTCTTAGTGTGTGGTTGCTGAGGCCTTGTTTTAATGACTCGATTGCCTTGACTTCAAAGACCTTGTGTGGTGAATACCATAAGGTAATGGCTTGTGACCAAAGCCTCTTACCACATGTACTTTGACAGGCACACCCCAGAGTTTGTGCAGAGAAGAAGCAGCTGGATAATGGGGCAAAACTGCCACATTTGAATGATGCATGCTAGGATATAATTGGATCAGTTTTTAAATGGTGTTTTTGTTTCAGAGGCCTTCTCATTTTTACCTGCAATTTACGTTATTAGATGCTTAGTTCACCTAACAGGTGAGTCATAATTTCCTAACACCGTTTGTCAGACCTACACTTAGATACTAGATTGTGTCAGAGTTCTTTTGGACTACAGCCAGACCACATTACCATCTATTGTCCTCCACATAGAGATGGTATTGTGTATGTTTGTGTATGTTTGAGCTGAGAAAGTAAAACATCTACCACGTGACTGCACCATAGTTGTTTTCTGCTTATTTGAACTCTCCCACTTTGTTTTGTAGAAATGCCAATGTCTAGATTTTGTGGTGAAGCTGAACCAATAACTTGATGAGAGAAAAGACAGAAAAAAACAATGAAACAAAATGCAGCGTAACTATTGTTTTAAATGAGGGTAAAGCTCTTTAGTTGCATAAACAAGTACTAATGCCAGTCTTTTGTTAGATGTTCCTGCTGCTTCACTGTTACCTGCCAAATGAAAGAAAAGGTTGAATAAATGTTAATGTTTTACAGCTTTTTTTTTTTTTTGTGCAGTTAGGGGTTTTTGTAGATTTTGGCATTGGGGTGGGGTCTTATGAAGGTATTGCTACA
>VUQK01021145.1:39256-50718 GCA_015106715.1 Bujurquina vittata | reverse complement strand
TCCAACATGAACTGTAAACTAATTAGACCATAAAAATTCTTTCTGTACCATTTTGTAGTTTAAGTCAGTGAGTTTCAGGTGTTAAGCCAATGATACAATACGGTTCACTTATGCAGCCAATCATCGCATCCTATTGTGTGTACGTGCCTTGTCCATATGCACCGTGCAGGTTAGCTAGGTAAGAACAGTGTGGTGGAGTTAAGTGACGCGAATGCTAACCCATTATCACGGCTAAGCAAACTGGCAGGGCGGACATCCACTCAACAAGCCAAAATAAAAAAAGAATGGTTTGCTCTGCAAAACATGCAACGAAGCCAAAGTAGCAAGCGAGTTTGCCTGGCCAAAGCACGACTCTCACATACAACATAACACACATCTCATGAATGACAAGATTTTTTTTTTTCAATTTTAAGTGGGCCAAATCACTTATATTAAAAGCAAACTAATGGAAATGCTGTAATCTGATTCTTTTAATAAGCCTTGTAACTTGCTCTGATCCCTGGTTTATAACAGGTGTAATACTGGTGTGTGGCCACAGCGTACACATCTGATGTTGCTCACTGTGGTCCTCCAGTGTGCTCAGGGAGCTTTTGTGCATGCCCAGACACATGAAAAATTAGAGGGAACATTGGTGGTGGGGCGACGTATTTACGCCATGAAATTAGCATATCATGATATAATTTATTTTCCCGGGCAAGATTTTTTAATCGTTATTATCGTGAATGATATGATATGGCCCAGCCCTAAGGGAAAGTGTGATTTTTAGGACACTGAAGCCTATCATTAGCTGGTACACAGTTAGCTTAGCCATTGATTAGCTGGCTCCTGTCAGCTGTCCAGAGGGCCACAGGGCTGATGTGGTGAAAATCAGTAACTGTGACAATATTGGGAATAAATAAGCATCTTTATGTGTGTTTTATGCCAGAGCTATCAAGAGATGAAGTCACGTGCTATTGCAGTATTAGAGTATTGAGTATAAATACATTGAACTGACAGAGTAACTCTGTGAATGGCATCTAAATAATGTTTCACAAACATTTCTGAAATTAGCAGAGCAGACAGCCATTCTAATTCACCCATATTTTATCATTGGATTGAACTCAGTTTATCATCATCTACACTGACTCAATAACACACAGCATTGATGCTCACCTCTCTTTTTGTAGGAAATTGATGAATTCTGTACTTCTGACCCATCCTGGGGTCAATGCAAGGCTTGTTACTGCTACAGTTGATGGCACAGCAAAATAGAGCACCTTTGGTGGTCATTCTCGCAGACATTCAGAAAACTTTTGGACACTCAATACAAAACGCACTGGGCCTAACACCATACAGCAGACAAAAACAAAGGGCGGCCCCAGAAGTCATGCGATTTTTTTTTTTCCAGGGACAAGTTAAAATGTGAGTTGCTCTGTCTCCCTTAATCTCTTCGCTCTGGATTGCTTCTTGTCTTAGCTCCAGTTGAACTTAGCATTGAGCTTTTTGGGGAGATGTAAAAGCAAAATTCTCTAATGAAAATTTGTTGGATTAAAAAATAAAATGAGTGAATTTTTGTGAAAATGAATGGAGCATAATTATTTTATTGATTTAAGTTAACTTATAGATAATCAGGAGTTAGATATCTCAGGGGAAAATGGCTTTTTGGTAACTGCTGTTTTGATGAGTAGTTCTGATTTCAAAATGCTGGAAAGGTATTCAGAGGATGAGCATGTGGGCACAGGTATGCACACTCACTGCCTCTCACACAGCTATTACTCTCTCTTATTATTGGTACTGTTGAACAGTGCCATATGTATGCTAATGACATCTCCTTTTGAAGGTGTTTGTATACTGTACATATACCCTAGTAACTGTTGGGACGGTATTAAAATATAAGAAGCTGATTAAAAGTAAAGCTCTCTGTAACACCAAGAAGTTAGGCTTTCTTGTAACCCTGTGAGTTCTGATCTTGTCTGTTTCTGTAAAGTTATTTTGCCAATCCTTTAGCATCAGGCTTTCCCCATTCCCACAAAATATAATAATGTGTATGCGTGCTCACTGTTCCCTTCAGTCTCTATTGTCATGGGCTACTGAACACTCCAATTAGCACATGACATGCCTTCTTTTTTCTTTCTGCTGAGTCGGTTTGACAGTTGGTGCCTGAATTGTTAATAGGATATTGACAGGTGGTAGCTTTGAACCTCAATGGGGCTAACTCCTCCATCGTGTAGTTTGAAAAGGGCACACATGGGAGCTACAGATACACACCAGTAGCTCCTTTCTTAATTGTTAATCATCTTTCCGTGACACTGAAGAATTAAGCAACAGTATAGTTAAAAATGAAGTTCTGGAGCTTAGCTGCACTGGTGGCAATTAGTTTTATCCCTGATTTCTGTTGTTTATTAATTGAGGTGTCTGAGGAATCCAGGGCGTTTCTAGATTGACTTTTGAAAGGACCATTTTGTCATTGGTGCACTGTGAAGACCGATCCCAAGGGTGAACTGCCATTGTCCTAGGTATTGTCTATTGAGATGATTGTTAATTAGTTTTTTTGGCTAAATTCTCCAAATCCTTACCTATGACTTCCATGGTTTATAATTGGGCAAGGTAGGTGTTGAGTGCTAGAGTATCTATGTGCTAGCTTTACAATGTTGATGGGATCTTGTGGTATAGCTCATCCATCTATCTGTTCCTCTATTTTCTTACCGTCATATTTGACCAGGGTAACAGGGTGGGGTTTGCTGGGGTTGGAGGCTGTACCAATGGACAAAGGGAAAGACATCAAGTGCAACAGTCTGCCAGTCTATCGTAACCAATCACGCTTACATCCCCCACCTACAGTATGGCTAGTGTAGAGGGACAGTACACTATCATTCAAATCCACAGACAATTTTTTTAATGCATGATATATTTTTTTCAAGCAATTGTGTTAAATTTCAGCAGAAGAATCCTAATTAGGATTTCTGCCATAGTCAAGCATTCTTATCCCACAGTGGAAACCTCATATGCGTGCTGCTTGTTGGAATCAAAAATCTATCGCTACAACTCCTAAGACCAAAGTACAGATTTCTGGTTTTACTAGCTTAACTAAGGCTATTAAAAAAGATAAGGAGTGCACATACATAGAAGGATTCAGTAGCCTGATAAGTCAAAGTTAATCAAAGAGCTTTAATAAGTAATTTTTTTAAAAAAAAGCTTAAATTTGTCACTAAATTTACCGGGATGGGTGTTAATAGGGGCTGAGCTGGAAACACAGAGGGTGGACCTTCACCTATGTTCTTTGACCCAAGTTAGTCTTCTTAGTAATCTTCTTTGCAACAGATTGACTATGAAACCTGATTTACACAGCCTCATCAGTACAATTGTTTCAGGATTCAAGATTAATTTTAATTATCCTGCATTATGCAGGATGAATTCAGTATGTTCACAGCCTGAGGAAAGAAACTGCTCTGAAGTCTGATGTTACAGCAGCAGATACTTCTGTGTTGCTTGCCAAATAACAGCAGGATGGATACTGGGCTGAACTCACTGATACCACTTGCGGTGGGTAGATGGGTGGTTGGGATATTCTCAGAGGTTTTAATTGCTCACAGCAGTCCTCCAGTTTCTACTGTGCACATCCCATACCTGTTTGTCATGTTTCCAGTCAGGCTGCTTTCATTGCTGGTCTTTAGAAGTTAAAAAGAACTTGGCATATGTATTTGGTCTTTGATTTCCTTAAGAGCTTTCTTTACCATTTGAGACCTGTCTCCTACTTAAACTCTGCAAAGCACTGATGTGGCCTTTAATCTGAGGTACCATTTATTGGCAAGGTGACAAAGGTGACAATTTTCATATCTTTTGTATTCGCATAATGTGGAATTATTTAATAGTTTTTTGAATGCAAAATAGAAAAACCTGCTAATGAGTAGCGTGTGCCATGCTTTTATCTGTCATTGTACATACCAATACTACAAGTGTGTCAGCTGTCTCTGTCTCACCTTTACTCTTGTCTGTCTGCAGGATGTTCCACTTGCGGGCATTGTCCGCAGTTTCGGTGGGGCTTGCACAGCTGTCCCGGCGTTATAACAGCGGGGCAGTGCGAGAGTCTGGCCGGAGAAGGCTGATGTTGGCAGCCCTAGTTGGGGTAACTGGTGTGTCTGCTAGTGCTGGACTGCTCTGGAAAAGGTAGGACAGGGCCCTTTTTTGTACCCTAGTGCTTCATTTTACTGCTTTAAAAATAATGGTGGTCTTAAAAAAATACTGCATTTGTTCCTGTGGAAGCAATTTGAAGCAAGCTGATATGTAAACAAACTCTGTGATTTACTATTTACTGGCAACCTGTTGGAGGTGCAGATTGCTTCTCGCCCAGTGTCAGTTCAGATAGGCTTCAGGCCTATCTGGTGTTGCTGAAAACAGCGTGACATGACTGGGTATTCAATTGAAACATGTTTTTTTCATCTTTATTTTTGTATGGATTTTCTGTCACTTGAATGGCACACCTTTCTTTGGAGTGGGTTTTCTATCACGTGTTTAAACTCTAGCACTTATCTTCTATAGAGCTCATTCAGTGAACAGAGCTTGATGTTCAGCGAGCAAACTAGGATTTACTTGTGGCCCAGTACTGAGCATGTTACATTTGATTCCCTAGCTCACTATGTTTTTTATGGCTATCTATTGCCTTAAAGGCAGGTGTTTAGTTAAGACAATGTGGTAGAGAAGGTGTTAACGTTAGAGCTCTATGGGGACACACTGACTGTGCTGCAGGAGGCAGACTGATGGATGGCGCCTCAGGGCATTTGAGACTGATGGGACGAGACTGTTCCAGGCCTTCACCCTAGGCTTCATTTTCAATGTGTCTCATTAAACTGAATTATTCAGCCTGCTCCAGACAGACCCAGCTATTTATTATTATTATTCCAATTTCAGTTTAGTCAGGAAAATAGTGAACTGGGAATATGCTGTGGTAAACCTCTCTGCATTGCACCGATGAGCAAAACACAGCACAGCTCATAAACTCCCGCCTCTTCTGCCTTTCTGTATTTTAGTCTTTTTAGCATCATATTTACTGTATGCAGTAATGTATGTAGCAAATGCAGTATGCTACATACCTTGCTACATGTATTTGGTACTAGAGGGACAAAGACATATTGCAGAACTTAACTATCTTGTCAGATAACATTGAGCTGTCCCCCAGGTATTGATCTGTTTTGTAATCTGATAAGTTTTTTTTTTTTTTTGCTAATCCAGAGCTTATGCAGATGCAGGTTCTTCTGTTCGACACTCTGAACAACCAGTTGGAGAGGAACCGGATTTTGGGAGACATGCAGATTCCGAAACAGATTCCGAAAAATCCGTGGAGGCTAGCAGTGGAGATGATGATGAAAAAGATGAAGGTGGTGAGAAAAAAAAGAAACAACGCTCTGGATTCCGTGACCGCAAGGTAATCGATAAACAATAACCGTTCAGCCTTCCAGTCACTCTTCCTGTTTAATTCATCTCCAGAATGGTGTTTTCAAACCCCACCCAATCAATTTCCAGTATGCCAGAGGTAGTATATTTTGACAGAATATTTACTGAGACACACAAATGTAATGGGGTAATCAGCATGAATAAAGAACAGAAATATCCCGCTTCTATGATTTTTGTTGCTGTTAATTAGGCAGCAGATGACATAGGACAAGGGGATAGAAAAAAAGCATCTTTGATTTGATGCTAAGTGAGCACTGTTTGCTGCACTGCATAATATTGTGGGAACAGTGAGGGCAAAAAAAAAAGGAAGAACTTTTGAACAATTGCAGCCATTTTTTTTAAATGATGTAAAAATTGCACGGTCACTCTTGTCTGAAGAGCAGCCAGACTGTAAAAAGCATATAGATGTCTATAGCCTGAGACTGTCTTTGAAGTCGTTCAGTGTTGCAGTTTAAAATATATGTGGAATATACCGACAGATTTTGACTTTCTTTGTATTTTATTCATTTTTTTTTCTAACTTTTTTTTAAAAGGTGATTTGGAGCTGGCGAATAATAACCACTCAAATGCAAAATTATGCAGCAGAAAGGATTTTTTACTCTAATGTGCATGTTTGAAATTCAGTGGTGCCACTTTCTTAAACTAAGTGCCACTACTGTCTCAGATGTTGCACAACAATAACTGTAAATCTGAAATAAAAATAATCAGTTCCTGGTGTGACTTGAATTTTACCTTCCTGGTTTTGTGTGTACAAATTTTCAAATAGAAAGAGAGAACATAAAAGGCTTAAAGCACAAAAGAAAAAGCCCAAGTCTCCGTCAGTATGGGAAATGCTGAGATATGTAATCTGGGAATGTGACAAAATGAAAGCTAGAGAGAAATGACAGTTCAACCCAGGCTTTCCTCCAGTCACTCAATTCTCTCCCAATTCTGCACAACTGTCTAATAAACTTTCATCCATACACAGTTGGTTGCCTCTGCTGGAGACATGCTGTTGGTGATTTCCCCAAAGACTATTACGGTCTACTAAAAAGAGGGTACCAGCACTGACACATATAATCATAGCTACAGTTTAAATTAATGTAGTTTGTCTGTGGAGCTGTTGCTCATGAATTTTTGTCATAAAATTGAGCTTGATAGCAGTTTCTAAAAAATTGAAACTCTAAAATGCTTTTTACTTTGGCCATAGGAAGTTTCTGCAGTGTACACAATCAATCATTGTCGCACAAAATAACCACCTGTATGGATTACGGCTCAACACGGATTCTAAGCACTCGCCGCCCTGTCAGTTTCCCAGCTTTTCCACATCTGTTTGAAACTTTCTCCTGAAAAGTGGAAGGCATTGCCAAAACAACAGTTGACGGGGGCTAATGTGTGGTGCTAAGCTGATAGTCTGTAGCCGTTATTTGTGCTGCCTACAGAGTCATGTGGGTGTGATAACTCTCCCATCATATTAACCTAGCAGTCAGACTGACCCTGAATAGGAAAACACTTGGTGTTCCTGACTTGAATTCGTGGCAGTTGAGTCAGGAGGTTAATATACCTCCCCATCAAGGATGACAAATTGGTTTCCTGCTGCCACCAGCTTTCTTGTTCTCACTTAACTCTCTCTCTCTCACATTATTTACTGTTTACACGCATGATTGAAATATTGCTGTTTCTTTGATTTGATCTTGTTGATTTTTATGTATATTAGACAGAACCTTGTGCCTAAAGTGTAAAACTTGTGTTATTAATTTTGCTTTCTGGCTGGTTAACAGGTGATGGAGTATGAGAACAGGATACGAGCCTACTCAACTCCAGACAAGATTTTTCGCTACTTTGCCACGCTGAAGGTCATCAATGAGCATGGTGATGCTGAGGTTTACATGACGCCACAGGACTTCATACGTTCTATCACACCTAATGAGAAGCAGCCAGAGAGTGAGTTTCCACTTTTAATTTCACAATTTTTGCTTATTCTTTTAGCTCTTTCCAGACATGCACTCCTTTCCGTTAATGTCGTGGTATCTGCACGCTGAAAGTGAGCATATTTTCTGTAGTGGTGGATACAGCTGTCATACTAGGTTGGGCCTCATTTATCTAACACATTCAGCACAGCACAAGTCTGAACGCATGCCTTCCCATTACCAGATTGGCATAAACAAGATTAGAACAGTGGAGTTCCTTTTATTGAGTTCAGCTCACTAGAATACATGATTGTTTTGGAGAATGCCTTAAATGGCAGTAACATCCACTTTCAGTCCCCGTCTCACTGTCACAGTCTGCCCAAACTAATTTCACAGAAGTTTCTAAGCTGCTTTTTATGGAAAAAATATTATATGTGTTAAACAGGGTTTGTTTTTTGTTTTTTTAACCACATGCCAGCACAGACACAGGCCCACAAACACCAGCGCACTAAAGGCTCTGTTCACATGCCTTTAGCTGACAGACCTCTACAAAATCATATTTAGCTTCCTGCATTTGCTTTGCTGTACAATTTGATATCTATTACAGATTGAATTGTTTGTAAAATGTGTGTTTATGAAAGTCTTTATAATATTTGAGACAGAGGCAGCAACAGATCAAATTACTCCAGTAATCATTCCAGTCCATTGTTTTGGAAAACGTTAACGAAAGCTGAAGTTGGTTTGTTTTGCAACCAAGTGGCAACCTCCATGGCTGAAAAAATAAAGTCGGCACGTTCCTTATTGTAGCACTAAAAAACAGCTATTTGTGTCTGATGTAGCCCTACAATCCACAGATGCAGGTTGCTAACAAAGTTTGCTAACAGTAGCTGATTAATTGGCCTCCCACCCTCTTATCCACATATGGTTCATTTTAGCTTCAAAATGTCAGTTTTTCTGAACGGGGCTTCACAAAACAGTGGGTGACATCTTTTATATGCAGCCTGTGAGTGGTTCTTGCTGTTTCTTTCTTCGGAGTTTAGGTAATGCTGTCAGTTTCAGACCGCAGCAAGATAAATTTGCACACATTTACTCACATGACAAAAGTGGTAGCTTCAATAATTATTACTTGCAGTAAATTGTCGAGAGCACAGAGAAAGGATCAATAAGCTAAGAGCACATGACATAGAATAGTTCACTTCAGACAGATGAGCTCTCAGTTATAAGCTACAGTTTATTAACTGTTCCATCCTTTTGCTAATGTGCATATGGATGAGTTCCCATGATATCTACATAGTAGGCATAGCTTCTCTAATTATCTACTGTAAGTACTGTAACTACCAAAATATATATGGCCAGTTGGAACTCTAACCTGGCATATTATGTCACTTGATGTGCTGCCAAATCTGACCTGTGCACATGATGATATGTTCAAGATGTGCCTTGCTCCATCAGTATTGTGGGTATGTCAGGAGGAACATCAACATGACAGTGACTTAAATGGCAAAATGCAGTCACTTTCACAGATTGATGGAGCTAGCAATGTTATGTGCCCCACGTCTGAAAAGGGCAATACTTTCACCCACTGACAAACTCTGCTCTTTTATATGACTGCACTCCCTCTTTTGTTTCTTTGATGTCACAGTGGATGTAAGTAAATGTCAAGTCTGATTCTGCTGCTGAACCCCAAATACTGTCTGGAGATCTCACATATATAGTTACAGTACTTTACAGGATGTGCAGGTTGTTTATGGTCATCACTTCACAGGGTAAGCTGTTTCCATTAAGGAATGCTGAGATCATGCCACTTAAATGGTAGCGCCTCACCCAACACAACCCCCTCTCCTGTGCTCCATTCAGGGACACCCAACACACACCGTTCTGGACATGTGATAGTTCATGCTATAACGATACTAGTATGAGAAGGGAGGGGTGGGAGGACAGTCTAGTCGTGCTGTGTTTAGAAGTCAGCACACAGCAGTTGGTGTATCAATTAACGGGTTCAAACAAGAACAGATCTCATGCGTCGCACATGGAGCCAGTGAGAAATATTTGATCTATGGCCACAGGAGGGTTGTGAAGTTAGGAAGCTTAACTTGGCATAGATTTGTTTTAGCATCTCGCTTGTCTTTATCTCTCATTACTATTCAACTCCAAAATTCAGTTAGATTCACAGTCAAATTCTTGGTTTATTGTTATAGCGCATTCATTCATTGTAAAGGACTCCCGGACCATATTAATGCAGGTTCTGCATGAATTATCATATCACAGATGAAAACTGCTGCCTCACACCAAAGTTAGATAGATTTGGATTTATTGAAAAGTGTAACTGTTTTTGATGCAAAATGCAGAGCTTATTTTTCAAGCATAATTGACTGAGTTTTGTAAAAATCACATTTCCTGCCCTGCTTGCAAGGAGAAACAACAAAAACGGAGCATAATAAGCATGCAGAGCGAGATAAAGGTTACTTATTTTCACCTGATCCATATCGCGATTACTAGTTTAAGTGATTCTTGTTGTGTTAGCATGAAATAACATTGATTTCTGATAAATCCCAGTGCTCATTTCAAGCTACCCTGTGTATAAATACAATTACTACATTGTGTGGATCTTGCTTTGTGCGTCCGACCTGGATCTAGAAAATGCCTCCTTGTTTGAGAACTGAGTGAAAGCTGCTTGCTGGTGATTGGCAAAATGGAAATGGGTTGTTAATGAGTATTATTAATCTCCAGCACATGTCATTGATTACCACAGGTGACACCAAGTAAATATAATTGCTCTGCTTCATGCTATGCAGAAGTCTGTGCTAATCTACAATCTCCTTTTCTCTCTCTCTTTTTTTCTCAGATCTAGGACTGGATCAATTCATTGTGAAGCGCTATGATGGGAAGGTATGATGAGGGTGTCTGGGTTGGAAAAAGGATAGAAAGTCAACTTAGCTATCATGGAGGTGAACAGCCAGGAAAATTATGTCTTAGTTTAATTTCTGATTCATAAATTCAGTTTAGAGTCACTGTTGTGGGATTTTGTAAACATGCTGCAAACCAAATTAATGTGTTCTAAAAACATTTTGTTAGAGTTTATTTCTTTCCCATTACACAGTTTGCACAGTTTACCAGTCCACTACAGCAGTTTATCACCCAGAATGACCAATAGGACAAATGGCTTTAAGATCAGCTCATCAATTAAAAATAAAAGCAAATCACATTTTTTCAGTTACCCAAATTCTCCATGGTGATGTCTGGCCATGCAGATAATAGTCTCAAGCGAACTCAACATTCAACAAAAATGCTAAAATTACTTCTTAGCACTTTAATCTCTGAAATATTTCTTTTACTTTCAAACAGAAAAGATCAAGCAAAAATGAAGTCTGTTCTTGATAATTACTTTTTAAAAAAATTTCCAAGTTATAATAAGATTTAATCTGCTCATATTTTTTAAAATATGCAAACATAGAGTGGGAATTACAAGGGAGGTTTTATAAAGTATGGTCTTATTGAAATAAAGTGGGTATAAAAATCAATCATATTATCTCAAAAAGAAAAATAACTAGAGTCAAATCACAGGTTAATTCATAAAAATATTGCCATTTTTGTGTTCAGATGTTACTGTTCATTGACCCTTAAACCCAGAATGAGGTCCTTCTTTGAAATGCAATATAAATCAAAAGAACTGCATTCATTCAGTGTTCTGGATGAAGTGGAATTGCAGGAGGTAGATAAATAGCTAGAGTTTTGTATGAATGGATTCTCTAACACTGTAGAATAAAATTAAATACTGCAGGCAGTTGGATTGTAGCATTTCAGAAAATGACAAATGGAAACGGAGTAAACAAATAGAAAACATTACATCCAGCAAATAATGCAACCATCTAAATACTGCTGTTCAAAAAAATGCATTTAACTTGTGTTTTTGAGTCTGCCTTGTTTTTTGCATTTTTCTTTTTTTTTGTTGATATGCTGATATGTGTGTAAATCAGTTTTATCAAAACAAAATAACATTATTAGATCAACAGGAAAAAAATGTGTTTTTGTCTTCACCACCGTTAAAATTGAAGTGGAACATTATTTTATATACGTCTTTCTTTCTTTACTCACGTCTTTGCTTTTGGCTCCGCTTTGCTTTCTGTTCACTAATACTTTTGC